>OX243812.1:26431512-26621512 GCA_945859605.1 Lumbricus rubellus | reverse complement strand
CTTATTGTCTCTACGTCGTTTGTGTCTCGCCGCCTCATTGTCTGTTAATGATAATGGGTGCTTTGATCGAATTCTTCGTTCAGCTGCTCCACTCGTTGGACGCTTTCATACACAAATGACACAATGCTCCAGCTGTTTGTGCTTATAATATGCGTCACGTACTTCACTGGCTCTCACCTGTTTCACAGCGAATCTCTTATATACCAAGTTACTGCAAATGCTTGAGAGTGCCTTAATTTTCTATGCTGCAGCTTCTAATTGTGGGATATATAGACTGGAACTTTGAGTATGCTGAACAGGCGATATATAAATTCTCGGGATGAATTAAAACAGTTTCAAAGTGTGTGTGTGTGTGTGTATGTGTGTGTGTGTGTGTGTGTGTGTGTGTGTGTGTGTGTGTGTGTGTGTGTGTGTGTGTGGATAGCTGGATGGTTGCTGAATGGTGACTGGCCGACTGACATTCCCAGCTCGTTTCTTTGTTTAAATGCATCACAGAAACATCCGAGTGATCCGACACCCATTCAATCATTCAATCATTCATACTCCTCCGTCACAGATGCGGTTGATGGGGATGTCAGCTCGATTTTCTTAATGCTTTACTTCAATTTCTCATGTTTCTCTGCCTCTGTCTGTTTCTCTTCAATACTTCCCCCTATAATTCCCCGTATCCGCTTCCAACTCCATCTGATTTTCTGCTTCCTATATCATAGCGTTCATGGATCGGGTTTCAAGACAAACTTCCAACGCTCAGTCATACGCCGTTGCTAGGCGCGTTGCTAGGTCTTCAGCCGCTGCAGCATCTGTTGCATCTTCTCACGGTTCTAAACCGACGAAGCCGCTCACAGCAGCAGTTGCCTCAGCAGCCGACCAGCGGGAGGAGATGAGAGGAGATGAGAGGAGATGAGATCTCTATAGAGTGCATCGTCAACCATTCATTGACCAACGCTGCTGCATGGATTCTGCGGCTTACAACAACGCGTGTTATCATTATTATTTTGACATGATGATGTTGGATGATGACGATGGTTTAGGTTGGTGGTATTTACATTACATTGTTTAAATGCGGTGTTCTTTGTTGTATTAAATGTAAATTTGTAAATTATATAGTTTTTTAAATTATGAGATCGTGATGCATCATTGCGTGCTGGATGTTGTAAATAATATATTTTTTTATTTATAAGAGATCGTGATGCGTCATTGTATGCTGCTGGATGTCTGGTAATTAATTGAATAATTAATTAATGTTTTTGTTCTGTTTAACGACATTATTTTTTTTATTGACGACGCTTACCTCTAATCCGACATAATAATATAGCATGTCTTCATCTAGCGACATTAATTGCTCACGCGTATGCATAGGTCTGCTCAAAGGCTGGCTTTGTATAGGCCTACAGACATGCATTGCACATGTATAGGCCTACACACCATTACGGCCTTCGCAGAGCTCTCAGGCATAAAATGCGTGTACGCAAATGCATACACGCATTGCACACACGCACGATGGTGGCACAAACACTCGAACACGCACACCCGTATACGCGCGCACACGCAGGTAGGCCTATACAAACATATAGATATGCGTACAACGGCATACACGCATTTCACATTAAAACCGCAATCATGCGTATACGTCTATTTCGCCGTTGTCTGATTAATTAATGCTTTCTAGGCAATTGTAGAAATAAATGAGATGAATAGAACAGCGTCGTTTCCATATTTTCAGCTCCTTTTCTTTTTCTTTAGGCCTAATTGTTCGTGGTTGGGCTGGGAGCGCCTCTGAGTAGTTTCTTGAAGGGGCGCTATAACTAACAACTAAACATGGACTAAGCTGAGTTAGAGAAAGACTGACGAGACCAAGTCGCAATTCCTGTTGAAGACGCTTCCAATAATTTTTATTAGAATGGCCAACAGGAGTGGTCGCATGCACGCGGGAAACAACGAGGTCTTTGGGGGCTGTCCATATATTACGTACGAAGGGAGGGTGAGGGGCCACTGGATTTAGGCGACTTGCGTACGGGGGGGGGGGGGGTTGGAGGGGTCTCTGCGAGATGTACGCACGCAAAAATAGATCTCTAATCATGATGTTGCGCAAAATGTATACGCCCTACGCGTTGCAACAGGGTGGGAGTGGAAGTTCAGATGATTAGTGCAATTATATAGACAAAAAGGTAGCCTGAATATGATTAGCTTGCCAGAAAACTGCACTCATTCAACAGCCTATGAATCCGAACTCAAACAACTTAATACTTCGCTCCAGAATAACCATTGCGGTGACATGTTTATAGTTTTTGTCAATTGGCAACAATTAGGCCAGTCAATGCCCAATGAAAGTATGTTCTGAACCTTTCTTATAATCAGTTGACCAGTTTCCCATTAAGAAATTTCTGTATCATTATAGGCTACTATTGCAAATAAATCTTTAACATAGTTTTACTGGCTTCATGCTGCCTATGAAAGATGAATATAATTTCATCTGTCGAGTAGTCTTGGCCTGCCTTTGGTCATTTTTCCTTCGAAAATGTATGTGATAGGCATCATAGGCTAACTAGGCCTTATAACTTAGGCTACGGTATTCCACCTAATTCTTTTGAATTACCGTCTACCTAAAAGCAAACTTTGGTATTACCGAAGTGTTAGAAATTTAAGATGGCGAAATTGTTTGCTATATTATCGGGCACAGCGTAATATGCTGGCTCATCATAGGCGTACGAGGCGGGGATCCAGAGGGGGCAAATGCCCCCCAACTTTCGGGCAAGTCTGGTTTTTCGGGCAAACACAGCCCCGGACGACAAAGAAGAAAAAGGTCATCAACTTTTTCCGGAGATATTTTTCGGACAGAATTTCAATCTTTGCCCCCCCCCCCACTGCTGAAATCTCCCAATCTCCCGTACGCCTATGTGGCTCATAGATATAAAATTATTGTCCTTATCAGCGCCACTCAAGTCACTACATCTATGCTGACTCACATAAATTATTGTCCTTTTTATCGCCATTCGGGTCGCTTAGGATTTGGACCAATCAGAAAATGGGGATATCAGTCCACATTGCCGTAATCCCCTATAATCCATGTTATTTGTTGTTTTAGTTGCAGTTTTATAGATAGTTATAAATGTGAGTCGGGAATGCCTCTATATGTAGGCCTACGGCCTATCGCTGAGTGACTTTTATAAATATTCGATTAGTTGCAATTACAGTAAAAAAATTACAAATGGCCTATCAATAATTTCCAGGTAAAATTTGGTGACATGCTGACCCACCTAGCCTATAGGAAATGCCGAGTGGCACCCTGCAGTTGTGCAAAGACTAATCTTTTAAAAGAAACCCTTCTCCATTGCACATAGGCTAATTTTGTGAGGGTCGTCGCAAATATTTCGCTCATTACGCACTCGTTGGTCGTTTCGTAATAATAATAATAATAATAATAATAATAATAATAATAATAATAATAATAATAATAATAATAATAATAATAATAATAATAATAATAATAATAATAATAATAATAATAATAATAATAATAATAATAATAATAATAATAATAATAATAATAATAATAATAATAATAATAATAATTATGTTTCTCATTATAATAGTCCTTCACCTCCTCTCAGTATCGTCAACCGACACACGCTCACGTACATGTATTAAGTAATGGCGCCTGTGTATTTCGGTACCGATAAGCAGCCAATAATATAAGATTTAATGGTCGATACTTTTTCATGTTAAGGTCTCTGGAGGAGCATATACACATATTATTATTATGTCGAAGCAATCTTCACCGGACTCCTGCTGCCAGTGCCACATGAGATTATTCCACGCGAGGGCAGCAGCTGTACCATAAGTCCATTGTCTCCGTCAAATGGCTGCCATAGAACTGCGACAGTGGGGAGGGGGGGGAGGGGTACGCCGCACATTTCCAAAAACTCTTCTTAACGTAAGCGTCTGCTTCTACGCAAAATTAGGTCCCACGCATATTCGCATGCACGCATAGTCGCATAATGCATAACCATGTCTTACGGCGCACTTGATGAAAGGTAAACTTAATCAATGAAAACGTTATTATGGGAATGGAAACATCGCTCATCGATCGCAATTCCTTTGTTCTGAGCATACAAAGAAATAAATGTAAGCTTGAGGAGTGGGCAGATGGACAAGAAAGTCCTACCTAACAACCATGCATTTATGCAGTGGCAATCACATATAGGCCTACTTATTAGATCTATTAATAATATTAATAGTTGTAAAAAAGGTTTTTTCCGTTTTTATTCTCTCGCAAAAAACATCGTTTTTTTCGTTTTTTAATTTTTCCCATCGTTTTTTATCGGTTTTTTTCTTTTGACTTTATTTATTCATTTATTTTCTGATATTATTTTTCTTAATTTTATTTTTTCTGATATTCCTTATGTTTTCCGCCAACTCTCAAGGATTCAGCTAACTTTATAAAGTAATTATTTCATCGTTTAACATCAACATTTAAGAGATAGCCTGCGTGTAGTAGGTTCCTAATCAAGGTTTTCTTGGTTAAAATGCGGTTTTAGATGTAGCAAATTAAAATAATTTTTCGTTTCGGTTTTTTATGGTTTTTTGCCGTTTTTTATTTGTTCAAAAAAACTTCGTTTTTTCCCTTTTTTATTTTGTTTCCATCGTTCTTTACTTCTATGGATCTATTACGATCAACGCCTTGAGTTTCTCTTGCGGTGACCATAGGTCCGTTACTGCTCGACTATAAACTAATTATTATTAGGATACGGGTAGTTCAAGTAGTTGTGCCATATAGGCCTACATGTATAGTTATTCAGACAGTCCATTCTGTTCGAAAAGCCGTTTTAATTCGGATAGGTCTATGTGTTGTTTAGGTTCGTAATTCCGTACTGTCGCCATTTACTACAAGCGTTACATTTGTTAGCATGTGTGTAGGTATACTTGCATGCATACAGACCATGTATTATGTATGAATGATGGACAGCAGACGCCGCTTGGACATGATGAGCTTTTCGGCTTTTTCTACTTCGTTACTGTAAGTGCTTGTGTTGACGATCTTTGCGGCCACTTTACAGTCCTACATAGGCTACCTATGTATACATGTAGGCCTAGGCTAGAGCGCTGTTAGAAAATTGGTTTTATTATTTCATGGGAAAGCGCTTAACGGATGAATGGCCACTGCATATGTAGTCGTTCTATGCTTCAGATACATTGAAGACTTCGTTTCATTATGATGACGACGATAACGACGATAACGACGACGACGACGATGAATACAGTGATGACCTTAATTTATTGATTCCGGGAATAAATAAAAAAGTCAATTCGATTGATCAAAATGATGAGCGAACAGATGATATAGCGCCAGTATGAGGTGATAAAGACAACGCCGTTTTACCATCGAATGTAATGCGACGATAATAGGATGTAGGCTAACCTAATGTGATGCAACGTTTAACATGAAGGACACATTAAACTTTTCCACTCTGTGTCATGCAACAAACCTATGGACCGATCTAAGATAATCTAATCTTCTAGGCCTATAAAATTATGTCAAAGTTTCAAAATTTGTCAAAGTAGTCTACATGTAAGCTTAGTGTTATATCGGTGCCACACTTCAAGCATGGCATTGACAACAGTTACTGTTGGTTTCCATTGCAAAAGACTTCGTTTCACGCAGAAGTTGTCAGATTTCTAAATTCTAATTGCTTTTTTCTGAGACACAATTACGCCTAGTGGACCAAGTGGTTGAGTGTTTTTGCTGTTTATATGCTTATTCACTTTTTGTGTTCGGATTTATATTAATTACTTACATGTATATTCATTTATGAATTTGTGAATTTACTTGTATGCGAACGCGCATGCGCCAAGCGCTGAGAGCCTGAGACGACCAAAGTCCAAAGATATTTGGGGAACGGGGGACTAATGGAATCATATAACATGCAGAATTTTACTGACTTCCAAAAATGAAGAGTGAAGAGTGGTTTCAGATTTTGGAATTGCTATAGTAGGCTAGATCAATGCAGTGACGAGCGAAGAAGCCGTCAGTGGCATGCACGCAGTCATTATACAGAATAATGCAATTGAATAGCCTATATAATAATGTATCATAATTATGTGTAGGCTATATTGCAAGAATATTCGTTCTCAAATCTCAAGCAGAGAAATATCTCTAGTGAAGCAGTGGCAAAAACATTCGAAACATAATTATTAGTATCTGCTGTTGGGAGACATTTATTTCCGGTGTATGGCAGAATGATCTGACGCGGTGGGATGCGGACACCAGCTGCTGCTGCCATGGCAACGCATGCAAGGTTGAACTCAGTGCCGTGTTAGATCATTGCCGCTGGCTGCATGGTCGCTTTCTACCCTATTGTCTTCCTCTGGTGCCACGATGTACCGTAAGACAATACACAATCAATGTCTATAGGGTTATAAAAAAAAACAATCGCCACCATACTCACAGTTCCTGATTTTGCCACCAGCTGGCGTCACAACTAACATTTCCCTTAACCGAGAAAAATACAAGTTAGGCCATATTTACGACCGTAGCTAGCTAGCCGACTCCTACTGTCTCAGTCTGTTTCGTCACCATAATTATGTATATATAAATTATTACACAATAATTTTATGATTATATGTAGGCCTATATATGATTATATATATATAAATGTGTGTGCCAAAAGTGTATAATTATATCCTACAGATCGATGGTGTAGACATTCATTCTCTTTGGGATGTAGTGCATTAATTTATAAACACATTATTTGTGAATAATTTTGCGAGCATGCGCCGTGCGTTGAAGTCACGAAGCATGCAGCCAAAGATTATAATAAATGTGATCAGCGGATAACTTAATAGACTTACTGCCAGTAATTACATGATCGAATCATTCTATCGACTATCCGTCCAACTTACTCAAACGTTCATTGAGAAACGCTGATTAATATAATGTTTGATGTGCACATTATTATCTTCCTTCTCCTCATCTTTACCAGCAACATTTCTTATTGCTTTCTATATATGAGGCACGGTGACCGATTGGCATAGGCGTACGAGACGGGTGTCCAAAGGGGATATACCCCCCCCCATTTCGGGCAAGTCTGTTTTTCGGGAAAGGCAGACCCGGATAAATTGTTAAAAAAAGCTAGAAATAGTTTTTTTTAAAAACAAGATTTCAAGGGTGCACGATGCACGGTGTGTTGAAGCACAGCAGAGCAAGGAACCAGAATATCTATAGGGCCTATGACTCATGAGTTGAAACTGACAAGTCTTAGAGCCGCTCTCGCAGGTTTAGTAGTCGTCTTGAAGGGGCGCTATATAAATTTTTAAATGAAAGAAAGAATGAATAATGTAGCAGGCAAATCTCGTCCAAGGAGGAGGAGGAGGAGGAGGAGGAGGAGGAGGAGGACCTGCCATGTAATTAAATCCAGCATTGCTGAGTCGATCCATATATTCTTCCATGTTTTCCATGTCATTCCAGTATTCTTTCTCGTCATCCTACTAATCTTCTTTCTTCCGCATATCTTACTGGACTCTGATGGGCCTCCTCCTCCTCCTCATCCTGCTCCTCCTCATCCTCATCTTCATCCTCTGCCATTGTGTCTTCCCGTTATGGGCGATCCATTCTCATGTTGAGTATATTGCTACCGCTGGTCCAATCCTCCCATGTATTGGATAATTCCGCAGTGAGAATAGGACTATATATATATTATATATAATATATATTATATATATTATATATACATGTATATCTACCACTGCATGCGTCGAGTCGCGAAGACTCGAGTAAATTATTACTATTAGACAAAGCAATGAGCAACACTCTGCATGCCAAGGGAGAAGAGCCTTTTATTGCACGGCCATCTACATAGCACTCATGCACACCCAGAAGCGATTATTATGCCATGCGGTCGTTTAATTGTGTCATTTTCAACAATAGCCAAGTCTCTGTCCAACCATGCACCAGCCGATTAATGAGGCTCGATTTGCATGGTCATGCACTCATGCTTATTGGGTTATACCGCGATAGAAGACTTCCATGCTGGATACTCCAATACTGGTCAGTGCTTAATCTATAGGTATCTTGGGGGCGGGGGTTCCAGTTGTCCCACGTCAGTATTACTTCCCCGAAAACTTGATAGACCTATAATTGTTTTGAGTTGCTGTTTACATCATTATATTATATGAGATGTGATAATATATACTGTGACAATATTAATATAATATTATATACTTGATATTATTTGTTATTTTAATACGTGATACAGTGATATACACTATCATATTATAGAATAATCTACAGTTAACACAATATTTGTACAAATAATTATATTTGTACAACTAAATGTAGGCCTAATGACTTCTCCACAGTGTTGTCTTTCAAATTTCAAAGTGTCAAACTTCAACACTCAATATTTGTTCCTTGAACAATTAGTAAAACAGCATTTGCAATAGTTGAGTAATTTTGCTAAATTGACAGCTTAAAATGCTACCATCGCAATGTGGCAATTTAAAAAAAATCCCTTCCTAACATTCCCTCCCTAAACCCATCTAGTATACTCCACACTATACGCGCTTCAGCGATCGTCCGCCGGGCGCTCGTTCACCCCCCCCCCCTAAAACCTTGATTCTCCCGGAGAACGGGGGGGTCTGGATTAAACGCTGCATGCTGGCGAGTCCCGTGTTGTGTACTTCTGTGATGGGTCTTCCCTGTTTAGGCCTACTGTTGGCACAGGCGTACGAGGCGGGGGCCCAGAGGGGACAAATGCCCCCAAATTTCGGTCAAATCTGGTTTTTCGGGCAAGCATACCCGTGAAAATATGAAAAATAGCATTTTTCACGACATTTCAAACCGATGACTAAAAAAGGTCGTCAACTTTTTGTCTGGGAAGAACCCGATGACTAACAAAAAAATTCAGGCAGAAGTTAAATCTTTGCCCCCCCCCCACTGCTGAAATTTTCCGTATGTCTATGACTGTTGGCCGGATTTCGGCCATATTGTTCTGAGTCCCCATGTGTCGATGATCTTTACAATATGGGTCTACAAGCATTTTTCATGTGATGCCGCTCCACCAGTCAACGCCACACTGTATAGTGTATACGGCATTACGTAAAACAATGACCAACGCTGCGGCACGTTAGAAAAGCCTTTTATTGCACCATTTACACACAGCACTCACACCCATAAGCGCACTTATACATATAGCACCATTTAATCGCGTCATTCCCAGCACCATAATAGCCGAGCGCCCACCCACCCACACCACCCACCCACCCACCGACCACGAACATAAAACTGGAGCAGCATTTCCCCCACGGCCCCCGTGGGTCAAATGGGGGTCGTATTTCAGCGATTATCCTGCGGGTGTTGCCTGCAACCGGTCGGTTGGTCGGCTGTAGTGATGAACGATGCTAAATAACACTCTCCTCCTCATCCTCATTCTCCTCATCCTTTCGAATTCAATTACTTCCCAACGCCACCGTCCTATTTATACGACGATGTGTGTCTGTGTGTCTGTGTGTCTGTGTGTCTGTTGATGAGTTCAAGCGAGGATTCGGAGGGTGGGGTGGGGTGGGGGATATAAGCGAACGATTCAAGCGTGACATCCAGTCGTGCGCAAGTGACGACGTCTGCCTCTCTACCGATGATCATCCCTACCTGCCTCCATATCTCCCCCTCTCTTCCTTTTTGCTTTCCAGCCGTCCTCCTTCCATTCTCCCTCTCTCCCTCTTTGCCTCCCAGCCTACCTCCCACCTCTCTTCCCATTTCCTCCTTCTCTCCCTGCCTCTTTGCCTCCCAACCTTTCTCCTTCCATTCCCCCCTCTCCGTCTTTGTCTTCCAACCTCCCTCCCTCGCCTTTCCCCTTTTCCTATTTTTCTCCATCTTTGACTCCTAGCCTCTCTGTCTGCCTGTCTGTCTGTCTCTGTCTATTTTTGTCCCTCCCTTCCTCTCCCTTTCCCTCCCTCTCCCTTTCCCTCTTTCTCCTTGCGTCTCAGTCTTCCTCCCTGCCTCCATTTCTCCATCTTTGCCTCTTTACATCTTTGTCTCCCTCCCTCCCTCTCTCTCTCTCTCCCTCTTCCGTCGTTATTCGAGTAGGCGACACTAATCGTGGATCTTCGCGTAACGATAAACTCGTCGTCGTCGTCGTCGTCGTCATCATCGTCGTTGTCGTCGTCGTCGTCGTCGTGCGACACTCATCGGATCTTTTGTGTTGCCTTAAGAGATCGGCGTCGTTTGTGGGATTTACGGTAGATGTAATAAACGATGAAGACTAAAAATAACAACAGGTCGTTCACTAGAATCGACCATACCGAATAACTGGTGACTCATTCAGTTAGAGTATACATATTTTGGTTATCGTTGTAGGATAATAAAGACGGTCCTCTAAGGCCACCCATTCGAACATAAGTCATTCGTCGCTATACTTTAGTGACGTGATGGCTACGTCATTCCATGACGCAATCCAGCATTCCGACTTCAGGATGACGTCACCTGAAGTCCAAACGACTGCGGGCGACCAGATAGCGCCACGTACGGTGGTCATTCCAGGAACCGCTCTGTATCCACCGACAATAACATCCACAGCTGTAGAGGCCACCACCGCCGGTGCAGGAGCTGGAGCAGTTGGTGCTGGAGTGGGTCTTACCACCACCACCATCCATCGAACGACGACGACGTTTCCATGGCTGACCGGATGTGTGATCGCTGTTCTCGTTCTTGCAGGGGTGTGCGCGGTCGCCGCTGCCGTCTACGCATACATCTACTACACGCGAATCAAAGCGAGGCGGCCGAGCGAGACGACGACGTCGCGAGGAGGAGCCGCCCGGAAGCGGAAGTACGAAAAGCAGACGTCACATGACGGAGCCGTGACGCCTGACAGAGCCGTATCGACGCATATCTTCATGTTTAAAAGCTAATGGCAGACATTTTATACGCATTAGACAATATGTGACATCATTAATTTTATATAGGCACTAAAAATATGCACGGACTTCGAGGACCAGGCCTATAATTATAGGTCTTCGTGAAACGCTCTAGCCTTTGAGATTCAGTAGGCCTAGGCCTATATTATTGTGTTCCTTTAACTATTATGTGACCGTTTCGTATATTTGCCAAATTCCGATTCCGGATATAATTGGTCTCCTTTTTGCCGATTACGGATTTGATCCGATTAATCGGCAATATTTATTTTTATTTGCAAAAATGTAATAATAATTATTAACGAATAACGATAGCCTATAAGCCAAACTAAACCCATGTAATGTAAAAGAATTAATTACAGAATGTAAATATAAACCAAACCGTGAAAATACAATGTCCTCTTCAATGATTAAAGATTGACACAGGAGATCGCAGCAGCAGCAGCAGCAGCAGCAGCAGCAGCAGCAGCAGCAGCAACAGCAGCAGCAGCAGCAGGTCATCATTTTGTTTTAATGAAAGAAGAAACGGTCTTAGATTAGAAACATTAGCCTACTTTTTGTTTATTCAAATCATAGTCCTGGGATGCTCCAATCCCGAATAGTTGATCCAGGGCTAAATCCGGCACAAAGCAAGATCAGATTTTAAGAATCAGTCACAGTCGTAGCCTATTAATTATTGACCGCTGAAATTGACTTCATATTCTAAAAGTGATACATGCCTAACTGCATGCTGTTCTGTTTGAAATGTTTTGGTGAAATTTAGCCGTTTTGCGTAAATATGAATCACCTTAAGTCTTTCAAACTCGACTCTAAAATTCTTACCTCTGGCCAAGATATTGACAACAAACCTTAGGGATTACTTTTTGACCCACCCTGTGTATATACATGTTCATATAGACCTATAGAGATATTATATGAGTGAGTGTATCTGTCTCACGGTTGGCCCAATACAGAACTGCATAAAACGAGTTTAAGCACGTATAATTCGTATCCGAAAAGGTCTAAATACATTGTTCAAAATTGTGTGGCTGTGTGCTTGAGCTTCTGCATTCTTCACATGGCTTGCTCAACGGAACGGATTAGAATGTCGTGTATCTGAAAATAGAACAATTATTACTTCTGTATTTTTCATCAAACTCAATAACTGAACACACACACACAACACACACAGTACACACAGACACACACACACACACACACACACACATATATATATATATATATATATATATATATATATATATATATATATATATAGTCTAATCATATCATTTATATACCGCAGTGTATAGATTTAACTGTGCAACAGTGCAGCTTCTATCTTAAATGCTGCTGATATATTATTATAAGTATAGGCTTATTTGAGGCATTGGTCAATGGCCATAAATCTATAAGTTTGAGCATTTGAATCGTTGAATGTTCGACTACAATTAGCCTACAACAATTACTACGGAGGCAAAATGTGTAAGTAAGCCGACAAATCTATATCCATTAGAATAATAATAGATCAATTCGCCAACAACGTCTAGACTGCTTTATGTCAGGTGGTCACGCTTTCAGCATCTTGCAGAGCTTTCTAGAAGAGCAACATAAAAGGATGCCGAGACACAAATTGACGCGCGAAAAGTCAAGGCCCTAAAAGCAGAGTTCTGATCACATGAATATTATAGCCTATAGGCCTACTCAATTCTTCATACTTGGTCTAACAGTTCTAACTGAACCGATGAAGGTTCGTATGTTTACCTGGGCATGTGGTTTAGCAGACAGCAGATAGATCAGAGCGTCCGTTATATCACTCACGTCCAGAAACTGAAACGACACATAATATCTCAAAAAGTTAAACATGCCTAGAAAAGTTTAATAACTCAAGGACAAATGAAGTTCACTGACCAGTCTGTATTTTAAAATCTGCTGTTTGTTCAAAAGCACAGATTAAATTGAACTGTTGGTTTAGAAGATCGTAGAAGAAGAATGAAATACGAAAGCGGACTGAAGAAAGGAAGGAAGACAGAGGAACTTATCAATGGATATTAAAAGAGATTGGCTGGCTGAGAAGAATGCCGTTCTCTGCAGACCCCGAGTGGCCCGCTCTGCTCGGCACATGTGGGAACAACAGAGGTACTGCCCCTCCGCAGGAAAAAATTACAACCAATTTTTGACTACTCCCTTTTGGTTTTTAATAAATCTCTTTGCACTATATATCGGTCGACCATCAATTCTCAATTGAAATCCATTGGAGGTTGAGCTGTGTGTGTGTGTGGGGGGGGGGGGGGGGGAGAAATCGTGTGGGGTGGGGGAAGAAATCGTCAGTGATGAGTATTCTAGCTGTCTGAGTGCTAATCTTTTATTAGCCAACCTTATTTGTTCTTTTCAAGTGATTTTTGAATCATTCAAACTGGCATGAGCAGTTTCTTTGTGAACTAAATAAAAGGCGCTATGATGACCCAGTATAATATTATAAATTTGCAGAAGCATCTATAGACAGAAAGAATGCGTTTACCCGATAGGCAGGCGGTCCATTTGCGGTCGTCATATCCGTGTAAACATTCGCAGGACTAATGCTCTACAACGAATCATTCACAAAAATCTCTTAAATGTACATGTATAGGTGAGGATGGATGGATGGATAGATGCATGGATGGATGGAGTTGGTGTATGGCTCAACGAGTGGATAGATGGATGAGTGAGCGAGTAAGAACTAAGTTTACCAGGCCCTACTTAGATCTAAGTCTGACTTATTAAACCCCCATAACGAGGACTTCTAACTAACTTCAACTACTAATTTTTTCGTACATCTCGCCCCACAGACTGTGATCTCTTGCAATAGAGGTCTCATGACAATGATGAAGACAGTGACGATGATGACGACGACGACGATGACGATGACAACGACGATGACGATGATCATGATGGTGACGATGATGATGATGATGATGATGATGATGATGACGATGATGATGACGACGACGACGACGACGACGATGATGACGATGATGACGATGACGATGACGTCGACAACGACGATGATGACGATGACGAAGATGACGATGATGATGAAATACTCAACGGCAACTCTGATGTGGGTATTGGCCAGTCTGAGTTCACTGCGTAGACCTTCCGTCAGAGCTCTGACCGCTTGCTTCGTTCCAGCATAGAAATGCTCCTCCTTAGCGCTCAAGCGATGACCAGACATACTGTAAACCAGGTTTTGACAATGGTATATCCAGTAGCATGATGACAACACTCTGTAGGCTATAGTTTAAGTTCAAGTTATAAATTTAAAATTGCAAACAACGAAACAATAATAGAATTGAAAACGCCGATATGATGCTGGTCCACAGTAGTTTTGCTGTACATTGCTCCTCAGTATCTTGTATGCTGTGTTTCGAATCTCTTAAAGCGCAACAGCAGTACGGTAGGCCTACCTGGAAAGCGGCTAGCGTTTCTATTTTAGCAAGTACTCTAAGTTACACTATCTCTATAGGCCTACATATATAGCCTATACTGCACAAATTTTCAATATGCCATGTATGCCTCTATGCCTTTGTAGATGCAATACTAAATAAATGTTCATAGCGTGTCTATTGCTCTGTGTACTAGAGTACTAAAGTAGCCTTCATGGTCGATATACATGTACATGCATATAATTATAGTCCCTCCCTCCTACCGTTCCTCCTCCCTAGAGTCCCTATACCTGCTAATGTGCACAATTTGACCGTCATCAACCTTTCTCTCGTTCATTGACTTCACGGCTTCTCTCGTGCATATACACAACGCCAGTACATTCACCTACACAGAAACATACAATCATAATTTTGCACAACACTACCAATATTTAATTTAACACACATGAAAAGAATGGTGCATGAAATTTTGTGTGTGCGTAATAGCATGACAATAATAGCTGCAACGCATGATATATGCTATGCCTTATAGACGTATATTTTGTCTCAAAGACCACCTTATCGCAAGATATACATTTTAGCTGAATTATATTATGCCGTTAAGCAATCAAAGCAATGCATTATTAGACATTAATTGGAAGGAATTGTCTTGATTGATTTAAAGTTTAAACAGTGCATGTCTATAATATATATTATATATATTATATACGGTATATATTTATATATATTATGGGATTTAATTAATCCTGCAGAGTGTGTTTTTAACTATAGGCTACTAGGCCTACACACAAATCTTTTGCTGTCGTCTACGACCTTTTATGTCACATATCTATTGGACGTAGGCATTATTCAGAGCACCTTAAAAGTTACAGCAATGAAAAATCACAGGCCGTTGTTAATAATATTTGCTTTTAAAAATCGAAACCACAGGAATGCAGAGGTATAGCCTATAGGCCTACATGTATGAAATTGTAGACTGGGTGTCAGTATGAGCCTATGCAAATAATCTATGCATGTAGACATGTATACGCTACACATAATTATGCCCTGCATGTATGCCCACAGTTTATAGGGAAACAATGCATCCTCATAAGTATACGTCTATCATTTCTTTCCATTGTTCCGTCGTTCCTTCGAGAAGAGTTGACGCTGGTCCGATTCCAGCGTTGTTGATGCAAAGGTCAACGCCGCCATATTGCTTTCTGATGAATTCGAACATGCTGAGGATTTCATCCTCCTTCCTCAGGTCACACTTCACGGGGATCACTTCTCCAGCAAGTCCAGCACTCCTCAGCTGATCCTTCAATTCCTACATATGCAACACATATGCAACATACATGTACGTGTATAATTGTATGCATAGTCTACAGGGTGCGCCAAAAAAATACCCCCCTAGGTTTTTTGCCAATATCTTGGCCAAAAATAAGAATATCGAAATGAAATTTTACAGTCTTATAGACAATTCATATTTACACATAATGGCCAAATTTCATAAAAATATTTCAAACAGAACAAAAGTGTTTCCACTTTTAGGGAGGTCACCCACCGTTTTTTGACGATTCAAAAACGCAACGCAACAAAAAACGAGGTATTTTTATAAACTCTTCACCGGAAGTAAACATTTCGAAATGAAATTTTACAGGCTTATAGACAATTCATATCTACACATGATAGCCAAATTTCATCAAAATATTTCAAACGGAACAAAAATATGCCACTTTTACGGAAGCCGCCCACAGTTTTTGACGATTCAAAAACGTAACGCAACAAAAAGTAACAAAAACGTGATTTTATTAAGTCTCATCTCAAATAACTGTTGCCAAATGAACTTGGTAGTGCTTCACAACTTGTGTTCAATGTGCCCACAACCAGTGCCAAAACTTCTTTTGAGTCTCTTTGCAAAGTTCTTGATGGACCTCTGATTAATCTGACAGATTCCTTATTTACCAATTTGATTGTCATCTTGCTAAGTGACTTCTCAGTGACGTGCAGCTACGCTGGTACCCTGTTTCTTTTTTAAATAGTAATAATAATGATCATCGGTCAATATCAAGGCCATTTGATAATAATTATTTGAGATGAGACTTAATAAAATCGTGTTTTTGCTGCGTTGCATCTTTAAAATTGTCAAAAATTGGGGGGTGGCCTCACTAAAAGTGGTATAACTTTTGTTCTTTTGGAAATATTTTGATGAAATTTGACCATCATATGCAGATATGAATTGTCTTTAAGCCTGTAAAATTTCATCTTAAAATTCTAACGTTTGGCCAAGCTATTGGCCAGAATAATTAGATTGGATTTTTATTCCTTTTTGTTGCGTCGCGTTTTTGAATCGTCAAAAAACGGTGGGTGGCCTCACTAAAAGTGGCATAACTTTTGTTCTGTTCTAAATATTTTGATGAAATCTGGCCATCATGTGTAAATATGAATTGTCTTTAAGACAGTAAAATTTCATTTTAAAATTCTTACTTTTGGTCAAGATATTGGCAAAAATCTTAGCGGGGTATTTTTTTTGGCGCACCCTGTATATATTTTATATGTGTAATGTATCGTGTATATGATTACATGTATGTATTGTACAATCATATCATCATCGCCACCATCACCATCATCATCAGCAGCAGCAGCAGCATCATCATCATCATCATCATCATCATCATCATCATCATCATCACCACCACCACCACCACCATCATTATCATCATCATCATCATCATCATCATCGTCGTCGTCATCATCATCATCATCATCGTTATTTTTCAGCGCTCGATTATTATTATTATTGAGTTTTTATATAGCACACATTTGAGGTAATCTACTCAGAAGCGCTCCCAGTTCAACCACGGCTAAAGAAGGCGGGGTTTAAGTTTGAAAAAAGATATATTGGCGTGACACATAGGCCTATAGCCTATAATTATATTATAGCACCAGACGAAGCGCAACAGGGAACCTATATATATTCCAGGTTCTATAGGGCCAGCCACCAAAGATGGGACAGCTGAGCTCTCTCGTACATGTAGCCTACGTGGGAGCCAGACCATCCATGCAGCGCCCGACTATTGCAAAAACTCTATAGGCCTAGGCCCTATAGCAGATCGCCGATCCACTGCAGAAATGGAAGCCAGTGGAGTAGGCCTACATTCCGCATGTACTTCGTCACTTGACCAAATTTATGGATATGACCAATAAAACGTGCCTCTGTGAGAAGACATGTCATACAATGTAACAGGGGAGAGTTGAAATTGAGAGTTAAAACCTCTAAATTAAGTTCTGCAAGTTGCTGGCGAGTGCCGAGCCACACATACACTGTAGGCCTACATTGGATCTTGTTGGGTTCAGTTATAGGGGTTGGAAGAAATCCAAGC
The DNA here is from genome assembly GCA_945859605.1 of Lumbricus rubellus. NCBI lineage: Eukaryota > Metazoa > Annelida > Clitellata > Crassiclitellata > Lumbricidae > Lumbricus > Lumbricus rubellus. The sequence continues at coordinate 26,603,838 of OX243812.1, read as the reverse complement.
ATTTAAACCTTTCCCGACGGATGGGGTCACCCGTGACCCCATTAACAGGATATCAAAACAATTCCGGCTGGAAAGGGTTAAAGTGCGCTTGACCCGGTTTATTGCTTGGACCGCACTGCACCGCAGTATTATCAGCTGCCTGAAAGCCGTCTGCAAAGATTGACCCACGACAGCTGCAGTTTTTTTAAGCATAATTATAATTATCTGAGTAATCTATCTGAGACTATAAAGTTCTAGCCTACCTCTATTTTTTGGATATTTCGAGCACATGCGACCACTTTCATTCCGTGCTTGACCAGTTCGCTGACTATTCCGGCTCCGATGCCTCGGGAAGAACCCGTGACGAGCGCCACCCTGCCCTTCCACCTATCCATCCTTCCAGTTAGAATGGTGTCTCAGGAATGACGATCAACTACACTATAAGACGTTAACTCAAGCGTTCGTCTATTGCTACACAGATATAATTATCTAGTGACAGACTTTTGACCCCGACCTACTTTCTGCGAATCTGTTATAATAAGGACGAGTGCGTTCGACTTCGACAGTTAATGCTCTGTGAAACTGTTTACCTTGGTGTCTGTGCCGCCATTGCATTGTGCGAAGATTGATCAAGGTCCACCTATAGTTTGCTATAATCATGACCATGCAATCATGGCCTGATCTTATAGGAAAGGCTAATACGCATAGACATGCCACGCAGTCATAGGCCTAGCCTATATGCTGTTTTCTCACACCAGTAAAGGCCCAGTATAAATGTGTAGTAGCCTACTAGGCCTATAACGTTAGCTTTGGAGGCAAAAGCATTTGAACTTTGACCGGCCTTTAAAAGTAGGTCTAGGTCTATATGCACGACGATATGCAATTTCAAATAGGCTAGATCTATTAAATGGATTATCAACAGATGAACGTGTGGCCTAACCAAACGTAGTGGCACTCTTCTTTTGCATCCCGACAGTCTTCATAGCATAAACAGACGACGCATAAGAACGGGTTAAAGGCTATTATCATGCATGAGAAGCATATCGGGCGATATTATAATTTATTTCCGGTATTATTATCATACGTGTTGCAATGGCTCTGCTCAGTGACTCTGCAAGGTCTTTCGATCGTGTTCTCAAGACTTTTTTCCCGACCAGACCTGGGTTGGAGCGCCCCTGAGTAGATATTGTAGGGGTGCTAGGCCTATATAAATTGATGTGATTGATAGATTCATATCTTATAAGTAATGAACAACCAGATGAGATGTTCTGGCAGCGATAGCTGCTTGAGTTTCATTCCCCGCTACACTCTCCTGACGGTCCTCAGATGATGGTTCCTATAGGGTCCTACCCAGTGGCGTAGCAATAGGGCGTGCAACCTGTGCAGTGCACGAGGGCCCCCGGCAGTAAGGGCCCCCGGCGGTCAGAGTAAATTTTTTACTTTCTGAATATTCAGAATGTAATCAAGTCTAGCCTACAAGTTTGGCATACACACTCAAAAGTGTCATTGGTTTAAGCTCTAATTCAATTTTCTCTGGTAAACTGAAGAAATTAAAAATGTTTTATAAATATAGGCCTAAATGAGAGAAAATAATAAAATTGGGATAAGCTAATTATATAGGCTATTTAATTTCGAGTGCGAAATATGCAGTGTCTATAACAAAAGAGTCAGGCGTTTCTGCGCGATGCTTTTTTGTTTGAAATCGAGGGGTTCAAGCATTGAAGGGGCCCGTCACCGAAACCCTGCACAGGGGTCCCCAAACACCTTGCTACGCCACTGGTCCTACCGAGCGACATTATCTTTGCAGGCCAAAGTCGCATGGATAAAGACACAGGATTTATGGTGGATGTTGGTTTCTAAGCAAGGAAAAGATTATTATGGTCCTGATACTCAACGCTGGAGATGACAACAGGGATCGAGGAGCTTGACCGCATCCTTGTCGACATGAAGAACTGCAGTGCACTGCCTATAGGCTATAGGCCTAACAATAATTCAATTGCGCAGGAATACAACGGTTGAAAAGATGTGAAATGTCTAGAGTGTAAATCGGCTGTGGTCCAATTAAGGTAACGGTCCGTTTATGGCAACTCTCCCCTGGGGAGCAATGACACATTTAGGGCAAGGCAACTCGAATTTAGTTAATGATTCTAAGTCTTCTTAAGTGTTCTAGAATCTAGATGTTCTAAATGCTCTAAGCACAAAGCAAAAAGTTAGTTAGCAGGAATGATAAAACACGACTAAGCCTATTATTAGTGGCCAATGTTCAGAACAAAGCAAATGGCTGTTAGCCTAATTTGCAAAATAAACACCCGCGAAAATGGCTTTTAAAACTTTTCTTTATAAGAGGTGTGTGTATACTTTATTTGTGACACCCGCTCAACTAAATAGAATAAACTTTCGGACTTTATTCGCAAACTGTCTTCTTTATCGCTCTTCAAGAAAAACGATTTTTGAGGGTTTAAGATTTATTATGAACAGACTTGACTGCTACGCCTTCTGCACAGTTCTTTCTTGTTTAGGTGCGTTATAAATGACAGTTTAATAATAATAATTATATAATTTCTTTAAAAATTTATTATGCAAACAAAATGAGATACTATCTGACCACTAGAGGCGCTGCGGTGCATGATCGCTTTAATGCGTCACTTGGCGTTTTAGAAATACTTTTTAGTCCTCTATTATTGATCCCTGTGTGGTCGTTGTTGACTAGGTGGAAAGTCAGTTTCGCCAGAGGACAGTTTATACATTTTTTAATCGAAATAAATTCTCTACGAAGATGTCATTCAAGTTTGGCAAAAACGGCGGCAAGGCCGCCCCGCACGTTACACATCTTATAGGTAATGCCACATTATTGTGCTTGGTGTTTTCTCTGTGTTTTATTTATTGAAACCAATTACTGTAGGTCTACGAACGGCACAAATTCAAGATACAGATTCACAGCCTATGTAGCGCCAGTATATTATATGGTAGGCATCAGCTTGTGTTCGCTGCGGTTCAGGTCGGGTTTTGGAAACTTATGGAATGTTGCCAAATTTTGCCTGGAAGCCACAAGTTTTCAAACGCATAGTATTTCCCACTTCCGGAACCGATCCAGACACTAATAGGCGTAGGGAAATTTCACTGGTTAAACCGGTTTAGGTTGCTAAATTATTTGGCCATTTCCAGAGGTTGCTAAATTATTTGGCCATTGCTAAATGTATATACAAGTAATTTCTGGATCGCCAGGTTCAATCCAGCTTCCATTTAAACTATAAAAGTGCCTTTATCCAGCTTCCATTTCAGCCATAAAATGCTTTTATCCAGCTTCCATTTCTCAAGCCAGGGTCCCTACGTGGTGGCTTGAGGTGGATTCTAGCCTGCAACCCACCAGCTGCAAGGCAACATATTCATATACTCTAAGTGAGGACAATTTTACGAGGGAAGGACTGGCTTCAGGTTTCCCAGTAAAGCTGTTTATGTGGATGGTTGACTGAGTTGCAGTGAGCAGGAAGAAATGGGGGGGGGGGGGGGGGCTAGAGATTTAATGAGGCTTGGACTTCTGAAAGTGTTATTTGACAATTGGAGCACCAGGCCATTGGGGAAGTGTTGAAAAAACTTATCGCCTGATTTAAAAGATTTGTTTTTAGAGTTGGAGGAATGTCATTCGAGAGACTTGGAGCATTCTGAGTGATTGAGTAGCTACGGAAGAATAGGAAGCAAGTAAATGGAGGATAGAATGACACATGTCATGTAGGGAGGAGATTGATCTCTTTGTGTAATGAATGAGGGCTGCTATCGCAAAATCTTGAGTATTTACCTGCGTTGGGCCTGCACTTTTTGATCAGTTTTTTCCATTGACACTTTTTTGGTTGTTAATTGTTGTGCCAAAAGTGTCTCTTTCTGCCGTCTTAAAACCACTTTCTTTTCTCTGAGTCTTTGAACTGGGAGTGCTTCTGATTGGTGTGCACTTTTGGAGATGCTTTATAAAGTTATAGATGCAATGCAATAGAATACTGGAGAGCCATTTGACCAAGTCGTGTATTTTGTCTGTGTGGAATGAACCATCTGCTTGATTGTTTTCTCTATTGTTGTTGCTGTTATTGTTGCTGTAGATATAGCAACAGATGCAATGACCCAGACATCTGAAAACTGGACGATGTATATGGAAATCTGTGATGTTATCAACAGTTCAGAAGAAGGGTTTGTGGCAATTAATGTTCATCATCACAATCCAATGATGTCTAATGGTGTCTAATGGTGTCGATACTTTCAAGTGACTATGGTTATATCATGATGGATGATGATGTAATGGCAGTGACTTCAAGCATGCAATATAATTCTAATTGGTGATGATTTCGTACTTTGATTTTTCAGTAGTCTGTGTACAGTGTACTCAGTACTGTATGGCCAGAATTATACAGCTTTGCATACCACTCCTACTCTTGACTTCTGCATATATTTGGTTAATTGCTCATTCTTTTGTAAATGGGTTCACAATAGAGGGCCATCTTGGTCTGAGGCTACTTTGCCTTCCACTATATGACAAGTATGTCTGCAAACTGGCGTTTCTTCAACGCAGGTGACATCATGCCATTTAATTACATCATTTGGGATCAAAGTGCAGACATCCCATCTATCAAGTGTCCATCCACAGGTGCTCCATCTTGCTTGCATTGTTGGCATGTGCTCTGATGATGCCATCCTTCGACTAATGGTTTATACTTGACGTGGGTTGCCTCTGAATTTTTTACGCTCGTTCCACCTTATACTTGTCAGAGGCCAAAATCTCAGGAGCTGCACTTAAGCAATCTGCTTTTTGTTTACCTGCCAGATGCGCCTGGTATAACTCAAATATCTATTCATATGAGAGGCCTGTAAGCAGAGTAGGACTGGAATTTTAATTCTGATAGATGTAACTTGTGATTGATCAGGATGCTGTGATAAGTGAACTTTGGATACTGTACACAAGGTAGAGATCACTGTTGCAAGATAATCAATAAGGCATTTCTGTTGGTGGTCAGGGCATATGATGCTTTGTAGGCTCTATTTATAGTTCTGCTATCTCATTGTTGAATGAGTCATGCTGACTTGCGATGATTGGTGAGCTTTAAGTGGTTTCTACCACCTTGAGACATTCTCATTGGCCAAGTTTGTGCAGTCAGTAGCTCAGGATCTTGATAAAGACTGTGAGGTCAAAGGTTGGGCTTGGTCTAACAGATTTGTGTGTGTTTAATATAGCAACTTCCTTTGGGGTTGGTTTCGCACATGTGCAAGCACTAGTCTCTATATCCAGATCACATTACATGCCTGATCAATATGTGTATCAATATCGTATCTTAGATGCGGCCTGATTTAGAAGCTGTATCATATTGTATCTTACACTTTTTGTGTTTCTCACTCACTTAATTTTCGTAAAACTTCTTCGTATTTATACATCATAAAGTGAAAGTCTGAGTGAAAGCTTTTATGCACATCTGTGGAATTGCATTTTTAAAATTAAAATCACTGAATTACTGAACACTGCTTATTTCTATTTACAATTCTGATTAAAGATCTTATAAAGACAGTTATACAAATTCTGACTTGATACTATGCAGACTTGTTTTTATTATGCTTCTGTTTTATGTGTTCTGTTTAATGGAAAATGGTATTATGTGCCCCACTGCCCCCCTCTTAATGCTGTATTGGTTTAACTGAAGAACTTCAATGTAGTGCCAGATATTGACTTTACAGCATTATCCATTTTGCGCAGTGTCAATATAATACTTAAGTAGCATCCTTTCCTTAGAGAACGCACTTGCATTGAATTGCATTTTAAGATTCATGTCAGTTCAAAAAGCAAAATCTACTTCAGAAATTTGAAATGTTATAGATATAGTTAGTGCTGCCTTTTTCATGCTTCCTAATGCAACCTAGTACTAAATATTTCCTGTGAGTTTTCATCAGTGTGTGAGTCATGCACAACACCTTTGAGAGGCTCCTAAAATTTATATATGATCATGTGTTTATTTATATTCATTGTAAGAAATTGTTTCAATGACTTTTAGGCCAAAAGATGCAGTTAAAGCAATCAGAAAGAAATTCGCTACAAAGAATCCACCAACAATAACGTTGTCACTTTCAGTAAGTTTCGTGATGCTCCTGTACAAATGATGCTATACTCTATGTTTTGTATTCTTATTTTAAAAGTAATTCTTTAGCTATTGTCTATCAAAACGTGTAATCTAAATCTAATAATTATGTAGTCTGTTTGTTTCAATGTTAGAATGGATTCTCACTTTGTAAGAAGTTTAAACGTTACCTGTTGTTGAAATGTGATTTTATTATCTTCACTTAGCTAGAGTAGTTTTTGATGAAGCTTCCAGTCTCTGATTGTCTTTATTGTCGTAAAGAGGATTTCTTTCTTGATTCGTGTGCATAGCATTAGCATTTTCAAAGTGGAGAATATTCTTTGTTCGGTGACCATTTCTTTAAAAAAGTTAATTGATGTCTCAGATTATCAAAACTCAAGTTGCCCATTCTGTTTCAAATGACGTATTTTAATTGTTTATTGTTTACTCTGCTTCTGTGAGGATGTTTAAAGCCTGCTTTGTAAATACCTGCATACATGCTAAATTGCAGATTCATTTTTGCTTTGACGTGTCTCCTGCTATGGATCCTACGCAAGATACTAAATGGAAGATTTGAGGGAAAGAGAAACAGGGAAATTCTATGGCCAATTTTGCCATAGGGTGAACCGTGTAAAATGAAGATAAAACAGATTTGGAGTAGCTATTAAGTGTTACCTGTCCCATGTATATGAACGGCGTTTATTTGTATGTGTCTATTTAGTTGCTTGAGACATGTGTGAAGAACTGTGGCAAACGCTTCCACATTCACATTGCAACGAAGGACTTTCTTCAGGATTTCATCAAAATCATCAGTCCAAAGCACAGTCCTCCAATTGATCTTCAGATGACGGTGCTTGGACTGCTGCAGGTCAGACGGAAAATAGCTTACAGTTCATTAAAACAGTTTTTCGCTCTCTGTTGTACGTAAATGAATTTAGTTATATTGAAGTTTTGTGACCAGTTGTTATACGAGTGAACAGGCAAGACTATGGAAGACTTTATTGACACCAAGCGTCAACAACAATTTTGATCAGTAGCTGTTCATTCCAGCCCTTTGCTATTTGTATGTTATTTGTATGCAGCCGCATTGGCTACCCTACATGTTTTGTAATGTCAGAGGGTTATTGCTAAAGGAGCAATGATACGCTGTTGCCATCGAGCATTTTACTTGCTATTGTAAGCCATTATCTGGTGCATATATATATAGTTGCTTGAACACTGTTTTGTCTTTTTCTTGCAGACGTGGGCTTATGCGTTCCAGACTTCACCAGAACTGAAGGAAGTCTGTAAGCAGTATCAGGAACTGAAGAATAAGGGCGTGGAATTCCCTCCACTGGATGTGGAGAAGGCAACCCAGGCACACATTCCAGCAAAGGTTCGACTGTGTTTTAAAAGTCATTTAAATCTGCTTATTAGACTTTCTAATATCTGCTGCCACTGTCGAAAAGTCGATGTACAAGTAAAGTAAGATCTGCAAGTTCCCTTTTGTTACACGCAATGATCATTATTCAAAGTCTTTGGCGACCTCTAAGGTCTTTCAGCCAAAGTGTACAGAAGACAAACTGATTGGCTGCATATTCAGCAGTTGATTGCTGATTACACACAATGCACTTGAAGTTAGGGATGCTAAACGAAAATCCTGTTTTGCAGTTCTGAAACGAATATCATTATTAACAGCCTCATTTGAGGTTGAGACCTATGACGAATAAAGACTGCGTTGCTTAACCATATTAATGAGGAAATGGATTTATGGTAGGAAACGAAACACTATTGATTGATTGTCAGTATTACTAATCATCCGGTGCATTGTTTGTCTTGCCATGATATTTCGAAATGATACCTAGCGAATTGAATCTCTTTCCTTCATCTAATCTTTGTCAACGTTTTGATTCAGTATTGTACGTTAAACATGCTCAAAGTAACAGAAATTGTGAATTGAGTCTAATCTTAAACCAAAGAGTTAAATTATAATTGATTATAGCCAATACAATACCTTGATTTCAACACAAGTCAATGATCACGCTAAGAGTCGTGGTTCATTTCTCTTGTAGAGTACTCCGACTGTAGCAGTGACCGACCTGCGAGGAGTTAGCACCCGAACGGTTAGTTTGATTTCGTTTCTGTTTGTCTTTAGGTACCAGATGATACAGATAAGTTAAATGTGTAACATTGTTAACATTAGAACTGTTTTCCAGTTAAATTTGTGTGAGTCTTTGGCAAAATTCTGCAAAGTTACTGCAGATGCTGCCAGATAGGGAGCAAGCTGATGTTTACTTTGTGTCCAGCACCTATTAAGTGACTTACAATAGTTGCTATTCTTGACCTCTGTGATACTTCAATAGGCAGAAGAAGGGAGAGCAAATGTCTCGATTGGTTGAGGCTTGACTTTAGGGATTTTGTACATGTCCTACTATTACTAAAAAAAATTGTAACTAAATTGACAATGCTAGAGAAATCATTCTTTTTGTGGCTGATTAACGACTTTGGTTTTAGCTGTGTTGTGTGTTATTGCTGCTTGTAGCACAGTACCATCTCTTCTGCTGGGCAACAGCAGTGCATGCCGACCAGAGTGACATCATCTGGAACCAGATCAGCAGGGCATGGGGGTGCACCAGGGACCTTGACCTCCGACCATGTGGCCAAACTCCACTCGGAGTTGAACACGGTGCAGCAGAACTGCAGAGTTTTTGGTGAAATGTTGACGGAGCTTGCACCAGGGCAGGAAAGCAAATCTGACGTAGAATTGTTGGAGGTTTGAGATCTTTGTCCTATTGGAGTTTGTTTGTTAAAATGTTTTATTTATTGTTGTCATTGTTATTTTGTCGCAAACAAACGCTAAGTCGTTAATGCTTGTAGAAAAGTTTTAGGCTGCATTTTTAGTGGTTTATAAAGATAGCAAGGCTGCCAAGTTCATAACCGGTTGAAGGGAGGATAAGTGTGTCTTGGGAAGCCTAGCAAATAATAAATTTCAGTAGTCAATGCGACAGCATATGAAAGCACGATTGCTCAGGTGATAGTAGCAAGAGTGCGTCAAAAGTAAGAGCTGCTTGAGAAGGACAAGAGAAGGACAACTTTCTATCAAGGTTGGCTCGAGTAATTTGACCTCCCACTTCTGTCGTCAGTGTACCTGTGAAGTCAGCATACATCAGAAGTGGGTGGTCAAGTTTAAGGAGGAGTCAAGTCGCTTGAGTTGTAGGAGGAGTGAAGACTAACCTAAGTTACATCTGTGACATGGGCGTGATGTGTTTGCATTGCTGTCATTGTGCATGTGCTTCAGCTGTAGGATCTGTCAGACCTGCATGACAATGTCTCTGAGAAGGGTTTTTTGCAGAGGTAGGTAAACAGCTGTGTTACTGTTGCCCCATTTTCTTTTTATGGGAATTTTTCAGCTGGTTGCAGTTTTCTATTTGACTGAAAAATTTGCCATTCTCCACAGCTTAACTTAACTGAGATCTTGATCTGGCGTTGATTTAATTGTTTAAATTGTCTATTGTCTGTTGCCAGGATTTGAACTTGACTTGTCGTCAGATGCAGAAACGAATCATGGAACTGATTCAGGTCGTTCAATTGGAACAGGTAACAGGTGAGTCTCTAAGACTTTGGCACCTCTTCTTGATTATGCTGTGTTGTGACAAATGATATGGTCATTTATGCTCTTGTTCGTTCTGAAAGAAAAGTGGTTTATGAATGGCCAATCACTGGTTTTCCATATTCTGTCGTCCAAAGATGTTTTAGCTTGTTGGTTGTGCGTGTTTTCCATTTTCTTGGATTTAATTCTTTTTGCGAGCACAATCATCAATTTAAAAGACCAGGACTTCAGTTTGAAGATATTTCTTAGCACTTACCAATCTCCTGTCCTGTTATGAGTAACTGAGTTCTTTGTATATATGAAAGCAATTGTTTCCTTTTATTTTATTAATGTACCAGTGCAGATGCATGATCCTCCATTACGTCATTGGTCTCAAAGTTTAAATTGTTGTCGTTGCAGAGGATCTGCTGAGAATCAACGATGAACTGAACAACGCTTTTCTTCGCTACGACCGGTACCAGAGATTGCGATCTAATCATCCGAATCCTAAACTGCAAGCAGGTGGGGAATTCGCGATGCCACCAACGTACTCTTCTTCTGCAGCTCCGGGAGCGGTAATCACCATCATCATCATATCTATTGTAGATAATGTCAGAGTTATTCTGACAGTTAAATTTTTAAAAATTTAAATTTATAAATCTGAAGTTGTTGTAAAGAAAGATGTCTTGAGTTGTGAGCCAATGTGTTTCTGTCTTTTCCAGATGCATGCAACGACGACGCCACCATATCCGCCTGCTGCAGCAGCAGGAGGCGCTGTTGCCGTTGACAACTTGATAGACCTTGGTGAGACGCCGTCTCCACGGCCAGTAGCACCATACCCAGGTCTTGATTCACAGTTTGGTAACATGTGTAAGTTCTTTTGCGATTACTTATTAAAATAGCATTCGTGCATTTTTATATATACTTAACTCAATGGAATATAATACGGCTGAATTGTTATGCTGGGCCCTTTTTCAATAATATGACTAAAAAATGGTTTGAACCATTGTAGTGTGGGAAAGCAGGATCTCAATTAAAAGCATAGTATTATTTTTGTTTGATGACAATGACTGTGTTTGTTGATGATTGTTTTGTAAATAAAACATGAATAATGCAAGTAAACACTGGCTTGTGTTGGTATTTTCAGCAATGCAGGACGGGTCCAGTAGAGTTGGGCTTCCACCAAGCAGCGATGAATTTGGCTTTTTTCCCGCTGCAACTGAAACCACCAGAGCGTAAGCTGTTTGTCATTATCGTTATTATACTCACATATCTTGCCTATTTACAAATTCACCTCTTAGTGTCCTTAGCTGGACGAAGATAAGTCTTTCTGCATTTGTGAAATGCTATATTAGAAAAAAGAAATGTTCTGCTGGTCATTAACCCTTTACTGTCCATGAGTATAGGATGCCCCATAACATTTGCTGCACTTTGGTCATGAATATGCGATGCTCCAAATTCACTGACATCCAATTTTGTTTAGAAACGTTTACAAAACAGTTAAGTTTAATCAACTGGGCCACTACTCAAGTTGAGCATAGCCTATTTATTTTTAGTGCATTTTCACGTTCCCGTGTTCGTCAAAATTATATTTGTTAGTTTTATTTTTTCTAATGAATATAATGGTGAATTTTCATTAGTTTTATTTTTTATGGTTATAGTTATGACAGTTCAGGAAGTTAATAGTTAATGATCTTATTACTCATAGTTATCATTAACGAAAATTGTTTTATTTTTGTTAACGAACTTGTTTGTTTCCATTATCATTGATGAGAATCACACTAATCTAAGTCAGCTGGTATTCAGTTTGATAATAATTATATGGTTCTGTAGCCTACTGTTGGCTCAGTAGAAGAGGATCCTTTTGATTGTTTGATTATCATGAAATAGAATCATATTTTGGAATACATCATGCAGACTAATAATTGTTTCTACCATTAGTGTATTTGTGAGCTGCACTTATACTAGAAATAGGTAATGATGGCTATTATTAATAAATTAGCCTGTGAATTGTATTGTTTCAATGATTCTTTTGACTGCTTATAATTTTTTATCTTGAGAACTTTGTTTCTGTTTACAGAGATGCAGGGGCGAATCCCGCAAAGGTAATCTGTGTACCAATTTATTGTTGAATTTAAGAAAATAAAATTAATGCTGCTTTTTCTTTGACTTTGAGCTTTTCCAGTTGATAAACAGATGTCTTTGGAAAGTATGTTTCTTCACTTTTCCTGTATGAGCACAATTTATGAGTTTAATTATGGGAATCCTTAAACTTTTTTGATGCATTTAAATTGTCATACTAAAAAGTTTACTGTGATAAGTCATGCATTTACAAGAACTACAAATATAACGATGTTATTGTCAGACATGATAGTTGGAATAGATTATGTTGCAAAGAAATGAGATTGAAAACAGAGGCTGTGGAGTTGGAAGGTAATCACATTTTTAGTGCACATCTGTTTAAAAATATAATCATTTACACTTGTTTAGAACCAGTTAAGCCCTTAAAATGCAGGTAAACTTGCTGGTGGCACTGTGCTTGACTTGATTGCTGTTGATGTTTATTTACAGTTGGGCCGACCTACTGAGTTTGAAGAGATGGAGAAATGGCTGATTGAAAATACGGTTAGTTGAAAATAAAATCACCAGTACTAGATTATATTAAGGTGTTTAAAATAAAAACTGCTTATTTGCTGTTCTTTATTGATGAGAAGACACAATTCATGAAACCGGGATATATATTGAAAACACTATAGCTGCAACTTTATCAATCTGACAAAGTTATGATGTTGCTGTTATGCTTCATCTTCATGAAAACACTTTTCCATGAATTTTTCATTTTCTGCTTTTTTCCAGGGTGGTGCAGGAACTGAAGGTGCCACAAGCTCTGAGTTTGACCAGTTCCTTACTGAACGTGCCCGGGAAGCCGACCGCCTGCCCGCTGCACGCTCCACCGCAGGGCAAGGACCATCAGCAGGGCAGAAGGTGGACGATGCTGCGCTCTTCTCGCTGTAAGATTGGTTTCAGAAACCTGCTGATCCTGTGATAAAAGTGAAGACTATCAGTCGGCTGGCACACGAAGATGCTTGGTTGATTAATTACTTGATTGAATTTAAAACAAAACTTTCATTCTATGACGGACTTCTAATAAGCTGCATAGCCAAGACTTTACAGGAAATGCGACTACATAAAGGAAATGCTAGTACATACAAATCTTTAGTTTCTTATATAGTTTGTTGAGATGGGTAAGAGAGGAAGGAATAGGTTTGGTGATAGATTGATTGGTCATATTGCAGCGTTTCATCAGATACATCGGACATCATGTGAAATTGGTGTCACATGGCACTGTTACTTTTGTAAGGCTTTTTTCTGCAGTAAACCCAGAATAACATTTACAGCACTGTGTGGATTGGAAAAGCGCATTAATGTGTATGACGATGACCTTTCTGTTTTTAGGTCAAGCTGTTTTCAATGATTTTTATATTTCTTTAATCACTGGTAATATTGTTATTATTTCCAAATGGCAACATGCTGGTGCTGGCAGGTGCCCACTAAATTTATCCTGCTAGTTGGTCATGTGACTGTGCCAAAACTGATGTTAAAGTAAACTTGAATGTTTTAGTTGAATATTATTGGTAGTTATTATTAGTATGTCTTGTGGGTTTATGAATTATGTACAGAATTCTTTTGTCCAATAGTCCATGCTTTTGAATCAGTAATTTTATGAGAATTCTTTCAATGAGTTTTAGCGTGGTGCAAAATATCTGGTAGCAAAAACAATTGTAGCAAAATGAAGTACATACATTGCAGTGAAGGATCACCACTTTGTCATTGGTATGTGAGAACATTGTTAATTTGCTTAGCGAGACTGGCATACAGGCTTTGAGATTTAAGTGTGAACACATTTGTAAATTTAAGGATTGCACAGCAGTGCTCACTGAAGATAAGGTAATACAGACCTGTGTCAATGAAAATTTGATAAATGTATATAATTATTTGTTTCTTGTATAGCACAGGCAGTATCTTTGAAAGATTTATCTTTATACCGTAGTTTTTATGTATTTTAATTTGTTTTGTTGCATTGCAAATGGTGTTCGAATGAAACATTTATACAGGTAATAAAGCAGTAGAATCAAGTGCTGCTGAACATTATAATTATGATCTTTGCAGATTGAAATGCAGTTCAGCAAATGGAATTGTCATTCTTGAATTGCTGGATCAAAGATGTTTAGGTATTTTGATCATTTTGGTCAAAAGAAAAGTAATTGGCCTACCTGAATTCGTATTTATCAGAAATATCTAATTTGTATCTGTTATAATATACTAGAACTTAACAAGTGGATCATTATTACTTATGATCACAGTAGTTTTTAAAATACATGATTGTCTCTTGATGGGTCATTACTTTTGATCACAATAGTTTTTTAAATACATGATTGTCTCTTGATGGGTCATTACTTTTGATCAGAAGTTTTTTAAATACACGATTGTTTCTTGGTGTGGGTGTGGCTTACACGAAATCCATTGATAAGCAGCAGGGGTTCAAAAGTAATGAGGCTTCTACGTTCTTGTTTAGGTTGTTAACTTCACTTTCTTAAGTAAGCGTCGCTTTTTTCTGGATGGCTGTGACTAGCTGTGCAGCTGATCGTTACGCTTTTACCGAGCATGCTTCACAGATCAATTATTGTTGTTGTATCCTGTAGTTGTTCTGTGTAAATTTGCTGTAAATGTTGAGATGCATAATATTGCTGCAGTTTTATATGAAGTCGTTAAGAGCAGCACTGGTCAATAAAATGTCAGGACAATCTTCACAATGTTTTTGCATTCCTTGTCTGTCTGGAATCTCTAACAAGTAGCGAAATTTTTTATTGGAAAGTTTACAACATGCTTTTTTACCAACATGCTTGTTGCCAGCCTAAAATTAAATTTCATTTTAGGCTGGCAATGCTTGCTTACAGTGTTAAGCTTTTACTCATAGGACCTGTATGCTTCTTGCAGCAAGTGTTTTTGTCCGAGAACTGGATATCGTTGAGTTCATATGCGATCCTTGAGTTCATTTGCATGGGTTTGGGTGCTGATCGGTGCACTGCTCTTGCTGTACAAGCTGTCAACGTCTGCTTTTGTTATGATTTCTGTTTTCGATCAAAATTGAGTTCATTCATGGGTAATAGAATGGTTTTGCCCTGGTTTCCTGAGGAACATGTTTAATAACAGATGCATGTACCCATTGTACATTGTACCAGTAGAGTTAGTTAGCATATGATTGTTGTTAGAAGACAGACATAAGCGTACATACCCAATAGTGCTCTATGAATTACTGAATGCATTGTTTTGAGATATACAATACAAATAAAATGTGATAATGGTGACTTCTGATGCTGCTTTGTTGCAATTATGTTATTATGTAGAGGAGAAATTTTAACTTTGCATAATGCATACATGTTTGAGAGATAAAAAGCATTAGAATGTCAGACATTCACTATGTCTTTTGGACTCTGGAGTCAATGCCAACACTACATAAATTAATCAAAATTCATATTGCTACTATTACCAGACAGCGGTAACTAACAACTAAGAATTATTATGCAGATTTATAATATACAGTATACACTGCATATACACTCCTAGTATCATCCATCAATTTTCATTTATTGGATAGTAAACAAACAAATCCACAACTTTTAGCATAGAATTCAATTCACACACACACACACACACACACAGTAATGGCCTAATTGCATTGGAGTTAGATTGAATCTATACATTGTCAATACATGCAGCTAAATAAAATAAGGTAACATCATGGTCCATGGCAGGGAGACCATTGGCCCAATGCACCAAATGTTCTTGCACACATTCAACTCTCCAGACCACACTACTGGTAAATTACAACTCCATCCTGAATGCAAACCAGGAGCTGATGATGTGGCACACAGAGTCTTCAGCTCTTGATTTTGGCACAACTCGGAAAAGTTCAAATCTGCTTTAAGCCGTTATTAAAAAACACAAACTACAGTCTCAAGATGTTGTCTTTTGATGAATTGAGTGCACAATAAATTACAAAAGTATTTATATGTATTTATTAAACAAATATTAATATGTATTTATTCAGCTCCTGCTTTTGGCACAACTTGGATAACTTAAAATCTATTTAAGCAATTATTAAATGAAAGTAAAGATTTCTTTATTGCAAAAACCATGATTTAATTAATTTACACATGTAATGATGAAGAATACGTGGCGCGAAATTATTTATTTATTACAAGACCATGATTTAATTAAATTTACACATGTAATGATGAAGAATTCGTTGCGAGAAATTGTTGTCTTTTCAAAATGAGCGTTTCACCGTATCTTTCCTCGAGTGATTTGTAAACTTCTTCATCTCCATTCAACAGATCTTTGTCGTCTTTTGGATTCCATACAGCGTCACCTTCAACAACAAAAAACAAACAAACTGTACAATGCACATACACAAGAAGTCAAGAACTGTATTTGGATAGATTGAAGGAGCTTCCGAAGAAAGTGCTTTTGTAAAACAAAATTCAACAATCACCTTGTGCAATCAAGACCAAGACCTTTGTCTTGAGGACCACAAAACTTAAACAATTGCATACAATCAAACACAAAAGTACAAAAATACCTGGTACCGTAAATATGCACTCCCTGTAGATACTAAGCAATCCACGAAACAATCTAAACTTGTCAAGTAAATGAGCAACATAATCTCTTTGTCATCCAACCTGAGGTTGTCTTGTTGAGGAGCAACCAATGAACACCATCGTCGACGTTTCCACTGTTCATTAGGACCGAATGTGCAAAGACTTCAGGACTAACGTTCAACCATGTCATCAGATTCTGAACCAGTTCAACAGTGTAATGCAAATACCATTAATGAGCAGTAGATCAGTTATACATAACAAACTACATGTAAATAACACAGATATTATTGCTATGTAGCACTATCATCTTCATTATCACTACCGGTATACATCTTCAACACCACCATCATATCCTAAGGCCAGCCATCTGGCTGCAGTGAGTGCATATGAATGACATTAGTTCTCAACACAGAACTGAATCCGACCCAGTCTGCCCTCTCGTGACGTGCGCCTGTGAATAATAAGCTGGTTCCGATGATTTCCTGTCAATGCTAAGTTTCTGACTATAGATCAGATTCAAAAAGAAGGCCATCAGTTGCACTGTAACTCAAGTTACCATGATGACAAGACACTGGAAATACAAGCTGATAACTGGAAGCACAACACTACCATTGGCGCATAACTTGTGAGAGAATGTTTGTGAAGTAAGTGCTT
This sequence comes from Lumbricus rubellus, assembly GCA_945859605.1. NCBI lineage: Eukaryota > Metazoa > Annelida > Clitellata > Crassiclitellata > Lumbricidae > Lumbricus > Lumbricus rubellus. Next base: position 26,586,886 of record OX243812.1, on the reverse strand, counting down.
GCAAGTCAATAACTTCTGAATTTAAGCTTCATTTAACTGTTGGCCAACATGTAGAGTTACTCTAAAACTGGTCAGTGTCTTTTTTCAAAACTGCAATCCAAGTGAACATTGTTATCAAACAAAGGATACTCTCTTATGGCATCAAATATACTTTCTCATGACATGCTGGGCATTTATATAGTGCCCTTATGAAGTGATCAGACATGTGAAGTTTCAAACCTGACAGACAAGTAAATGTTTCTCGGTTTCCATGTTGTGTTTGACAGTCAAATCTTCAGTCTTCTCAGAATTATCAACCTCTGCATTGTCTGCAAGTGAACAAAGCGCATGGACGTCAGCAACAATGATAAATGTAATGCAGCATAACACAATGTAATAAGCATAATTCCCTATGAAAGTATCCTTCTGTTAAGTATAATGCTTTAAAGTCATAAGAGACCGAGAGAAAAATTATTGAAACTAAAGTCCTGCGGCTTATTCAATAAGTTCAAAGCTGCAGTTAAATCAAACTTACCAATAGGGTTATCAACAGGTAAATCACTGTGGATAAAACTGTTGATGCGCTTTGTATCCAGTACATTTGATTCACCTGCAAAGATTTTCAAAATAGATTCAAACTCATAAACAAAGAATCATGTCAATCAAGTTAGGTTGAATTCCAACAAAAATACCCATAACTAGTGCCATCATTGTAATACCCAAGATTCTCAAAACCTATTTCTTCTCCCATGACCTCGAACACTGGGAGCAACTCTGAATGGTTGGCTCTACTATTACATTACAAGATGGTTGCTGTGAGTGAAATCTCAGTAAAAACTCACAACCCAGGTTGAATTCTAAACAGAACTGCTACAGTAACTACACTAACATGCAACCTAAGAAATATTGGTAAATTTCAAAATACAATTTAATAATTCATGAGCAGCTTCTACCGTACTAGACTGTAAACAAGTGCATCACTTATGCATCAAGTGAATCGTTTAATAGGAGATCATGCTGTGATTGAGATGATTTGTTCTCTCCATCATGGACTGAGCTTAAGAAAATGGAGCTGCAATTTACCATTTGCGAGAGGCAGTGCTGCAGGTTGGTGGTGTTCATCTGAAGAAGCAGCGGTTGTAGGACTTTCAACGTTGTCCTTTGATGGTTGCTGTAGTCTGGATGAGACTTTAGATCTTCTAAGACTTCGAGCTTTTTTTTAAAGACAGCACAAGGTTACTAAAAAATGTATATTTTTTAATCATCAATAAATCAAAGTTTCAGTTGTCTCCCTTCCTATAAATAATTAAATGAGAATGCAAATGACGATGCAGTAACTGCAACTATAATTTATTTCGCTCACTATTGACCAGTAATTCCTCATACCATTATTGTTATTTAAATTTTTTTATTCATCACTCACTTTCAAAAATGTTGTTTGGCCGATATTATCGGCCAAACAACATTTTTTATTATATTGTAGCCACCTCATGATACATGTTTTGAATCTAAAGGTACCAGCTGAAATGATCATTATAAAAGAGGAATGAATTCATCATTGTTAATTACTTTAAAATGCTCATATGAGCTTGTTTCAAGGCACTGCATTTAGCAGTGTTTTACTTTTACTACATCTGATTTAATTCATGCATTTCACATGGATTCCCAAACTTATAATTCTGATTTTTATTTCTCAAATACATCCATCAGCTTTGATGTAAAATACACGAACTGCTCAACTTTTCTTGAAACAATATTTTTTAGACATAAAGAGCCCCTTTGGGTGGGCTTCTTGAAAGAGCACTATATATAAATTTTGAAAATGAATTAATCAATTAAATGAATGAACAAACGGACAAATTTAAACAGAGCTGATATTTTCAAATTTTAAGCAACTCCTTTCACAAGAACAATGGTACAAATTACTAAAAATGTAAAGAGTCAAAGAGAAAATAAAAAAATTTAATAAGACAATCACCAACCGGGTGAAAAAATGTCTTCGGAAAAAGACGTATCAGTCTGGTTTGAATCTTGCTGCAGATGCGGTTCAGTCAACTTCTTACTCTTTCTTGTTCTTCTATTTCTACTCAACGAAGAAATAAATTCAACATTTCCTTCTTTCTCTTGCGTCTCTATTCGCTCGTCAGTCGACTCGCTCGATGAAATGTCGTCACTCAGCAAAGTCACGCGTCGACGCAAGTCGTAAAGTTTTCTCGTCTTCTCGTCTGCACCAGAAACTCCTTCACTCTCGTGAGAATTCTCAGCGTTCTTTTTCAAAACGGTTTTTCTTTTTACATTACGCTTCTCATTGTTCAACTTAATCACATTCAACTGTAGATTACTCGCCTTAATACGTTTGTACTTAGGCAGAGATTTCAATGCAACGTCGGTGACAAAGTCATATGTGCCCGACCCTGACGTCAGAGTTTGTGCCTCTACTGGAGTTCTGCCATGCCGACCATTGTCTAACTGACAATGCCTTTTAGTAAGAGACGAGCCGTCATCGTCATTGTCTGACTGTTTCCTGATATTGTCGGTGACAAGAGGAATGCCATTTTCATCTGATGATGCAGATCGCAACTGATATTTCAGATTTCTTTTCCCTTAAATCATCAAAAAACATATTAAGCTCAATACTTTTCTTCATATATAAGAAATACAATTCATGCTTCACTTAGTAGAGACACACCAATGGCTGCAAACAAACTGCGGTATTCCAATGAAGAGCTTCTAGCATATCACTTTATAAATATCTAGACACACACACATCAATACATGCTTAGGATCATTTATTATGTAGCAAAGCGTAACACTGTCAACTGTAGAAACAGTGCACACTACAATTATATATTAAAACGTTCAACCAAGAAAGGCAAAAAAATAAACAAAATTTGCAGAGACAAAAAATATAATGTTTTATAATTGCTTTGGTTTCCATAATGTACTTGTTATCATGAATTTCTATAGCACCACTTCAATCATGCATATTCATTAATATCTTAAACTTGATGTGTTAGTACATAAGTAACCAATGTTAACCAACCTATTATGCTCAATCACTTGACAGCCACATAACACACACAATGTCACACATGCAACATCTACCACACGTATGCTCACCCATATCGTCCGAAGAAGAAGACGATCGCAATTTGTCTGCATCCTTTTCTGGGATCGGATACTTATCGATAACCGGTTGAATGACATGTCTGTAGCGATCCTTCATTGTCAACCACGAATGCTTAGTAACCTAATAAAATATAAGAAACGTTGTTACCTAAGGCAGCAGGAAAGAAAGAAAAGTAAACAAATCCACTTTCCCATATTCTTGAATCGCTCATAATGTAGAAATATGAAGGTGTTATATATCACAGATCAAGGGATATTGATGACACTGGACACAAAGATAACTAACTGTTGTCTCCCACACATCATAATTATCAGAACACAAAAGAAGTGCCTAGTTTCTTAAAATAACAAATTAAGGTACAGGTAACCATATTGCATATATGACCATCCAAAAACTCCTCAGTTAAACAAAGCTAAAACTACACAATGACACACAAGAAACACATAATGCATGAATAATAATTTTTAAAAAGTAATAACAATTATAATAATTATAATAATAATAATAATAATATTAATGTATAATAATAATATAAAAGGTAGGCTATTCAATGTCAATATAAAACCAGAGACACATATTATCATTATCATCAAATATTGTTATTAAACTTGTAACACTCGTGGGGTCACACCGATATGTAAATAACAGGCATGGAGATTGGAGAGAAATGATGCAACAGCATAAGCCATGCGATGCCATCAGTAAAAACACGTGAAATAAGAAGTTTTATACTCATAATGATTGGTGAAGGAATATGTTATTCGGTCAAGACTTATCTTTTGCACATTATTTGGTCAAGACTTACATTTTGTGATGACATCTTCAACCAGATTTCTCTTCTGCCAGCTTTCAGGTAGCGACTTGACTCGAGCAGGAAGCGGATAATAGCCAAGTCGTCTTCAAGAGAAAACTCACTCTGGGCTCTACAAAGAGGCATTGTCATCATTTCTAAACTATAACAACATGTTTTACACCAATAAATATTTGTTGAAAAACTCATTTAATGCGTTTTTCAAAATAACAAAGCTAAAAAGACACAATGACACACCAATGCTATCACTAAATTACCAGTAGTACCATAGTCAATTTGCAATCGTATCAAAAGTAAAGTAGTTGCACATCTCCCTCCCTCCCAGTTTTGAGAGAATTTAAAGAAAAAAAACATTTTGAAATAATAACGATGACAGCACTCAATGACTAGTTTAGTCCTGTCCAAAGGGTACAACCAGGCTGCAAATTGCCAACTTGTTTGTTTGGGGTTCAACTACCTGGTCTTTCTTAGGACTCTGTAGTAAATTTATCAAATTTATCTTTGCACACTCCAACTTCACATGAATCAAAGACTCACCCACAGTTATTTCTCTACAATCCTCAATTCCTCATACTGGACGCAACAATGCATGTTCATTGTCATCACCGTGATTAAGCAATATGCATCTGTAAAAGGATCTTCAGACGTCCTATACAAATTTTCCATTACATTTACGGTACAATTATCAATACTCGACAGCATCTCTGTCAGCATACAAGAAAATATATTTATATTTAAAAATTCTACTTACTTGAAGGCAGCTTTAGGTGAAGTTGACATCTCATCATTTTCATTATCCTTCAAACCAACAGTTAAAAAAAATAAAATCTTCATTGATGTACACTTATTTTACGCCCTAACAGTTAACTAGTGCACAGCCAGTAAATCTGATTCCTGTGCACCGATATGTGTGTGTGTGTGTGTGAGTGATGGGGCAAGACAAACGTTGTTATGTACTATTCAGAGCAACAAGAAATATGTAGGTAAAGTAAGCAAATAAAACATCTGTTAGTATGCCATGTCCCTCTCAGAAGGGCAATGGAGAAATCAAAGGCAGTGATGGGTCATGTAGAAAAACCAACAAAAGCAAATCAGTAGAGGGTCAAACAGTTGAATTCATACAAAAAGAAAAGTAAATCAACAAATATGTAAATTGCAAACAAAGAAGTTATTCCAGCTCAATAATTTTATTCAATCCAATTAAACAGGATCCATAAATTTATAAGTTTAATCAAGGTATCAATATTTTGGGTGAATGATGCAAAATCAGAAAGAGAAAAGAATACCAAAAGTATATCAAGTAGCATTTTGTCATGTTAAGAATTAATTATTAAGACATTATTGCTGACGTTTTATTGACTTCTATTATTTCTTCCATTATGCGTTTTCATTTATAGTTTAAATTGCATCTGCGCCAACTTAATTAGCAAATCACGAATTTGAGTGACTGACTAACTGTTGCTATTAGCACTACAGCCATTATTCTATCTATCCCAGTTACCATTGCCAGCTTGTAAGCAACAGTCCAAATTAATTACTAGCCAACAGAGTTTGGTTTTTAGTTCTGGTCTGTCCTGAACGCTTTATTAACTAGTGCAACCTGAGCTATGGACAATTTAAGACAACGTTCAATACTCTTACCTGGAACAGAGTTTTACTCTGCCTACATGTCCACTTTTTGTGATCTGTAGAGGTCTTAAGATTATGATTGTGTTTATAAGCCAATTCATTTAGGATAAATCTTCTGCGGCGAAACCTTCCGCCAGATAATGCCTTCCGAAACTGCTTATACGGCGGAAGGATCTGCGAATGCGCCAAATGTATACCGCGCGCATGCGAAGTAAAATTAGAGCGCGACCTATAGACGACATCGCAACGTGAGGGTCAGTTAGGGTTCAGGTTAGGCGTCGTGAGGGTTGGTTAGGGCTCAGGTTAGGCGCCGTGAGGGTCGGTTAGGGTTAGTTTTAGGGTTAGTGCAGTCATTCTGCTGAAATTGAAGCTGAATTGATGAACAATGTCGTCGATGGTCGGCATTGGTCGCGCTCTAATTTGCACTCGATAGATGTCAAACAAACTTCCGCCGTATAAGCAGTTTCGGAAGGCATTATCTGGCGGAAGGTTCCGCCGCAGAAGCTTCACGCATTCATTTATTCGGTAACCATCCAGAAAAAATCAAACATACAATAATACTAGATGGATCTACATACTCCGAGTTTCACGGAAACCCTCAAGTGGTCGAGGACCCCACTAAGTAGGACAGTTGCTTCCACAAACAAGGGATGATCAGTATACAGGGCCATTACCCGTCGATCTTCCCAAGAGACCTAAGTCACAGCCCGGAAGCAGAGGATGGGTAAACAGAACAGCAGTCGCGGATGTTTTCTGGCACTGTCCCGTGAAGTGATTTGTAAACCAACAAACTGAGCTTGAACTCATTTAGTTACGGGACATGCAGCCAATGCAAGGTATCGCGTAGGAGTGGTGTAAATTATGCCTTAGATGGATCAAATCTCAAATATCAAAGGAAGAGAGAAAACTTAAACTTAACCACTGACTTAACTATAGATTCTACATCAAGCGTATGGTAAAGGCCGCAATACTATTGTATCCAATGTATTAACTGTCATAAAAATACTATCATACCTCGTTTCCGTGCACTAATCGATCACTTTTGTTCGTAGACGATTTAATTTTTGTAAACGGTAAAGATGACTTTCTTTTGTTTCTTAAAACTAGACGCCGACTTTGTTTTTCTTCAGCCATGTTTAAATTTTACACAAACATTGAAATCATAGATATAGAAATATATAGTGAAAGATGCTATAGCGCATTTAGATACATTGCTTCACTCACTGTAGTACTGTTATAATTATTGTTAATGGCAGATGAGCTCAGGATTTCTTCAGCCCCAATACATGGTAAGCATTCGGCGGAGCATTGGACAACACACTAGCGTGGAGAGAGAGAGAGAGAGGAACCGAGAAATCCCGAGGTCCCCAAATATTTCAGATTGTCTTGTTCGCCGACTCAGGTCGAGAGCACTGCCGATTTTTGAGCTGCGTTATATCAATGTTCATTGTTCAGTTACAATCGCAATTACAATTAATTATTAACCCATTTTAAATGGTGCAAAAACATTTTATTTTCAACTGACAGTTTTCATTGATAGTTCAATGTAATGTAATTTGTAACTTATTATGGTTTGTCCAACAGCAGTCACCATTCAGTATGCTCGAAATAAAAGCTGGTGAATGAGCAGAGGGAGCAAGATATAAGATATTTTTTTTAGCAAAACCAGCTGCATGGACCCTATATAGAGCAAAAGGGCAACTGATTGTGACGTTTTTCCAGAAATTAAGAAATGCAGCTTAAAAACAAGAAAACAGGCATAACATAATTATATGGTTATCATTACTGTTGTTGATGTCTTTTTCATTTAAGCTACTATCGATTCCATGTATTTGTGTAACAGGCACAATAATTATGTACTCTGAGGTAATTAAATATCGATGTATCCTCATTTAAATTGCAAGTTTAAAACATTTGAAAGTGCTGTAAGATTCTTATAGAAGAAGTGTACATGTAATCTCTTCTATACAGTAAAGAATCCAATAGCAGAAAGCAATCAAATGTCCACATCTTTTCAACAAAAGGAAGATAACAAATACAGAAGACCATTAAGATATGATGCAAAGCAGCTAAGTATTCTAAATAAAATTTTACATCCAAATATGCAAAACTTGTTTAATGTAGGTAGAATACAAAGCTTTTACAATTCACATTTGGAAACTGTTTAGTTCAGCTATAGAGAAATCTTCTAGATCATCCAACATATAAATCAACTATTAAGAAAACGGTCAGAAGGACCAGTGACTGATTCAAAATGACACCATAACAACAGTGATGTGCAATAAACTACAAAAATGTTTAAAATATACACACAATTTCACATTCTCATAATTGTCTTAAACAGAAAAACGATGGAAAAATAGAGGACAGTATCACTAGAATATAATTATATCAAACACACACACACACGAAATATACAATCTGATCTGTTCATTTTGCAAATGTTAACTGTGCTGTGATTGTGCTACAGGTTGCGGGCACTTGTAAATGTTGTGTCCAGCATTCAAGCATAGAAAATCAAACTAGATCCCTTATTTAACTGATGCATGCACAAAAATTTAGCAATGAAATCTGCTGCATTGGGCATAATCTTCCTCATGCCCATGTTTAGGACTTTAGGTGATGCCCAATCCCCAAATTGAACAAAACTTAATGGACTAACTCTAAAAAAATAGGTCAAAAAATTCCTTCTACCGTATACATTCAAAAGAGCATTACTGTCACCAGTAAGTGAAACATTAAGTGAAATAATGGCCACAGTTAATGTTCTATGTGCACACATGCATGCATTTCAAATTCAAGATTAAAAAGTGCCACTCCTTTAGGTTGGTGCATACAGCAGCACCAACACAGATCACGTTGTTTGCACACAAAACCTGAGTTTGATATGATTAGAATATTATTGTCAATCAATCAACTCGTTTATTAGAAGTACTTAGCTTACACAAACGCAACTCGAAAACAGACAACATTGTTCATGTCACTTCTGGAGACAGACATAGCGCAAAGATACCAAAATTATGTTAGTAGATGTATTGTGTTTACACAGAAAACGTGAAATAAAATTATTTAATAGGTAATGAGAAGTTATGTGGTCTAGCTTGAACGTTATATCTGTTACTAGGGAGGAAGTAACAGATATAGACCCTTTTTGCTTGAAAAGCCCCAATGTCACAAGTTCGTTACATCACACTGAAACACCAGCTGCATTGTGTGTCACTCAATTTATAATTAAACATTTTATGAGAATTTTGCTTAACCATTTCCAGCCGGAATTGTTTCGATACCTATCCTGTTAATCGGGTCACGGGTGGCCCACTCCGGCGGGAAAGGGTTAAGACAGAGAGACAAGGGAGAAGTGCCAAGGCTTCTAAATGCACCCATGGAAAATAGATTGAAAAGTCTGTATAAGCAACTTTTGAATTATCAAAATGTAAATCAAATACGAAGAAGTTCATAACAGTGTCCTGAAAATAGTAAATAGTTGTTTGCTAAGGCATCATCACACCACACAGAACATAAATTAATACAATCTCCGACAGTACTTCCTACCAAAACACACCTCTTTAAAAAGGTCTACATCATTTGCTCAAAAATATCACTGCTTTGGAAGTTTGGAACAGTCAACACCACAGCCAAAACTCTACTTGTTGCCTGAACGCAATTGAATACACAGTGACTACATTTAAGACAGCTGTGGTCCAATAACTTCCTTTAAAACTTTAACGAGCTCTTCAACCACCTCCAATCTCTGTCCAGGTTTATCAGGCCGAGCGCACTTATCAGCCAGTTCACGGATACGATACAGCTCTTCAACATCTGATGGAATGTTGTTCAGGAGGCTGATAGAAATGCCATTGTGTGATGCGAAAGATGAAAGAATGTTTCGACAGACAGCGTAATAGTTGTGGTCGGCCGTATCTGCAGTGCACAGACGGTTTGGAACCGTCAGCAAGCAAGGCTGTTCGCTGTCTGCACACGAATCAAAGACGCTGTAGCACGGCTCGTCCCAACCAGGATTCTTGTCACGCTTGATTTGCCAACGATCCACAACCAAAATGTGTCGCCCATCAGAGACGATCACATTTCCAGTTTCATCGACCACAAAGCTAGAATAGTCTAACTCCGTCCAGTAGAGAGCATACTGTGCCTCGTTGTCGGTAAACTGTCGTGCAATTCCAAGGATTTTTAATGCAAGCGTTGCTCGGATCTTAAAGGGCATGCTGTAAAAATTGTTGAGCGGCATTCCTACAGATTCCGTCGTGACGAAGCGACCACAAGCTCCCAGGTATCGTGGAAATGGCCAGCCCTCAAGTTTTGGAAATGTCTGGAAGATGATTGGCTCCTGGTTTATCAAGAGGGTTGTCAGAAGCTGAACTCGTTCGGCAGCAGAAATACTAATGGCATCATGCTTCTCGTGATACTTTCCTACGATCATCTCCAGGAGGCGGTCGGTAGGACAAGTCGTCATCGCCGACATCCCCGTGATTTGTTTCAGCATCCACTTGGTTCCTGATGGAGGAAACGCTCTTCCAGCTGCTCTACTCACATCACAACCTTCTGGCTCTCTTGCTAGCGTGCAAACTTCCCTCTCCATATTGGCTATCCTTGCATTGCTGCCAAGTTTAGATACTACCAGACTTTGCCCTCCTGAATCTGTTCCGTAGTGGACGTTATTTACGTTCACATAGTCCAGAAGACGAATTTTTGACCATCCGACGAACCAAATCTTCCCATCTTTGGCGTTTTCGCATGCACTCGTACCGTAGCAGGCGGGACACTTAGACAGCTCTAGAAACGATTCTTTCTTAAGATGATTTCCAAGTATTACGAAGAAAATCGACCCGTAAAGCAGCACGGACAAGACCAGCGAGAGTCCCAGTGAAAACCTGGCTACGAACGGAAGTCTGTTTAACCGCCTCTGCATGAGCTTCGACGCCAGTTGAAGCTGATTGGCAATCTGTCGCGGATTCTTTGTAATCGCCATGAAGAGAACTTTAATCCGACTATCTCCTTTTCTTTCCCTGAACATCCTACACGAACGCCCGTCTCATCGGCAAAACAAGAACTTATAAATTAGCTGATTATCAACCTAATCAAAGCACCTGTTGTTACCTTCACAACAAGAAATTCGTACATGTTAGCAGAATGGAAATTTGTGCAAATAATTGTATATCCGTTTATTTCTTACCAACAGATGTCGCAGAAATTCAAGTTACACCGGATATTAAATAGTATTTAATCTCTACAGGCAATTTCAACTGCTTTGATACCATTATTATTTGCAGACTTCTTTTATAAATGTAACATAGGCTATTCTTATGCATCTTTATTTTAACGAGGTGCCGTCAAGGGCGCAGTACCTTCCGGCCCGCCAGAGGGTTTCAGTCAAATTCATTTTCAACAATGTCAATAATATATTGATACACTGCTTCTACAACGTGCAATCCACGATGTAAGAAATAAGATGGTGACCTCACTTCGTATCTTTCATGGGTATTGATTTTGGCTAGGATTTTTTTCTGTCGATGGTGGCGCTAGAGTCGCTTCTCGTGTGGCGCATCACCGGTGGATGAGCTGTGTTGAAGCTAAATTTTGTGTGTGAAATATTTGAAATAATGCCTTGTTGCGCTGCCATTAACTGCTCGAATCTACATGAAAGGAACTATAAAGGAACATGGAACACAGTACATATAGGAACACAGAACAGATAACGTGGAACATGAGGAACAAGGAGCAAGGAGCAAATAGGAATTAAGGGAATAAAATAGGGAATAGCAGGGAACATGGAACGTAGTAGGCCTATTTTTTTATTGAACAAAGAACATGGAACATCAAGAACAGGTAATTGCAGGAAACATGGAACATAATATTTTAAAATTAAACACAGAACAGAGAACATTGAACAAAAGAAACAGGAACAGGGAACATCAGCGGGATTATCATGGAACGTGGAACACACTATTTTTGTTTAATTGAACACAGAACAGAGAACATGGAACATAGGGAACAGGAACACAAAATTGGGAATATTAAGGAACATAATATTTCTTGTTTAACACAGAACAGAGAACAAAAGGAACATGAAACAGGGAACAGAATATTAATATAAAACAGGGAACACGGGAACAGAGAATATTAGGGAACATGGAAAATAGAACATATGGAACAGAACATGGAACGTAGGACCCTATGCAACTTAGAACAGATAACATGGAACACAAGGCACAGGAACATGAATCACAGGGGACTGAGGAACATCATAGGGAATATCATGAAACACATTGAACACAGAACAGAGAAGATAAGAAATGTGGATCAGGGAACATGGAACATATAGAACAAGGAAACATCAGGAACATAGAACATCACAGGAGACATTAAGGAACAATTATGGGACATGATCACAAGAGATCCAAATGAAACAGAGAACATAAGAAACAAGAACAAGGAACACATGGAACAAAGGAACATGGACGAAGGAACACAAGGTAACAGATAATATAGAAACTAGAAACACAGGGAACAAGGAACATATGAAACAATAAAAAGGAACAATGAACAGGGAACACAAGGGAGCACAGAATGGCACAAAGAACATATGGAACATAAAGAACCAGGAACACGTAGCACCACACGGAACATAAAGAACAAGAAGCACTGAAAACCATTAGGCCTAGACAGGGGTATAGAACAAATTGGAACAAGGAACAAGAACACAAGGATCCAGAAGAGCTAGAGAACAAGGAACACAAAGCAGCTCAGAAACATAAGTAACATATGTAGAACATAGAGAACAAGAAACTCGGATCATCAGATGGAACACAGGGAAAAGAGGGACACGAAGCACAGGGAGCAAAGAAAATAAGAACAATTAAGGAACAGGAACACAAGGGACCAGAAGAGATGGGGAACAAGGAACACAGAAACAGCTCAGAGAACATAGATAACTTATGAAACATAGAAAACAAGGAACACGGAACATTAGGCCTACATGGAACACAGGGACAGAGGGGCACAGGAACACAAGAGACCAGAAGATAAAGGGAACAAGGAACACAGCAGCTCAGTTCCTGTTTTACTTATGTAACGTATGGAACATAGGGAATAAGGAACACGGAGCGTCACAGAGCCGTCATATGGAGCATAATGGAACAGAGACATGAGGAACATAGAACAAGAAACACAGGGAACAAGGGAACATTACAGAGCACAGAGAAGTTCTATTGAGTGCGTAATATTACTTCCAAATACTTCAAAAACGTAGGAGCAATATGCATTAAATGTACATTGTATTGGATAAAGCAGGTCTTGGTGCGCCACCGCTGCCATCTGGCGAATGCAATTAAATTAGCCAATTTCGAGACGTGAGTGAGGTCACCATCTTATTTCTTACATCGTGGTGCAATCCAACAGATTATGACCTAACTTAGCGAAACTAACATCTAAACCTGAGGATCCTTGCTAATATCAAAATATTTTTAAAACAGTGAGCTTATCGAAATTATACTTATCTGATAGAATCCGAGTCATTTAGACCGACGTTATGCGTCTCAACTTCAGCCGTCAGAAGTTTACATCCCTGAGCGATATTAGCCTTATTAGGTGCCACATATTGGTAATCACATTTAATGCTGGGAGGAGGAGAAAGGTTTACAACAGTACGTTGTAACAATCACGCATTAGCTCGTAAAAATGTGCAATGTTGTTTGTTATGTGACCGGATCCTCATAATTATAATAAATCGCGTTTCAATGAGTTGGGTTAATGTACGTTGTCTAACCTTTGCTGGGACATTACGAGCAGTGCTGTTTCTAAGGAATTTTTAGAACTGCACAACCCCTTCTTTTCGTTCCCATCCTCCATGATAAATTACTTCCATTCGGAGGATAATGGCCATTTTTGCTAGTTTTAGCTGTACAGAAGTGCTTCTACAACTGCACAAATCCATTTGGAACTGCAAATTTTGTGTACAACTGCACGTTAAAAAAACCTGATTACGAGTTTAAGTCTGGAACTAAAAGCCCTCGTGAATGAGCTTGTACCTTTGAGGTACCTTGCACTTAGCCTCAAAAGAGCTTTATTAATTCTGAGTTGACGATCATGATTGCCATAATGTGATGAAAATGCAAAAAAACTGACCCAAGTTTTGGAAAAAGTTTTCTTCCAAGTGTTCAAAATCTCAAAAACTAGTAGGGCAATCGCTGATTTCTGTAGGCCTACTGTGAAATATATCGAAGATTCACATGCGATTTATGTGGTCAACTCAGATCTTACCCGATGGAATTGCTTGTTTGCTCCTCTGACCATTTTTTATGGAATGAACTCTTCTCTTAGGGCATGTCAAAATACGTATTACGATTACAGACTAAGGAGTTGCTTGAAATAACAACTAATCGAGGCATCGTGTAATTATTGAAACCTCTTTACAGATGTAATGATTAGATTGCTTGATATTCTTTACCGTTATTTACCATATAGCTCAGGAATTGTTCATGAAAATTATTGTAAGCGTAGTCCAATCACAGCCCATATTAAAGCTTTTGTATTAGATCTTTTCTTGAGTAAATTAATTAATTGTATAGTGACCAAATAATGCTTTCGAAATTGTACATTTAAGATGGACGAACTCCAAAGGAAGCATCTTTCAGAAATTGAAACAGCTGCAGATGAAATTCTGGCTCAGAGAAGAGATATTGTAAATCTTGACAAGAAAAGACAGAAAACAAGAGAAGCTATCAGGTGAGTAAAGAATTAATGTGCAATTTTTAGGTTAAGTATGAAGTAATTAATCTTGAAAGATTGTTCTCTGGATCACTGTATGCTGCAAAGCATCAGCATATACTCACATATTGTGTCATAATAAATTTTTACCAATTATTTTCTAATATGTAGAGACAAAGATTAAACAATTTCCTTAAAATTTGATCATAAATGAACAATGCATGTGCTCATGAATAAGGTGGTGCCCTGCGCTTGTCTGCACATACAGCAGTTAGACTACAGCTCATGTCAACTCTCACTCACCACTACCTTGCTGGACTTGCTGCACAAGGCTGGAGGATATAGTTTGTACCATAATTTATTCTTGTGATATAATTGTTATATAATGTAATTGGTCATTTATATATCAATAATAATCTTCGTTTAATTGAGACAAATCAGGGTGACACACCGCACCCAGTTACATGTCTATGCATTTTAAAAATAAACAACGAAAGTAATGAGAATAACAATGTCATTAATGGGCGACAAAGAGAACCTCGGAATAAAGTTTCTAACATGTTTAACCCTTTACCCGTTCATTTTTCCAGTTAAGCCCGTGTTTTCAGCGTATATTCTTGGGGCAAACGGGTAAAGGGTTAACTTATAGAACAAAAGGATGCGGTCTAGGGCTTAAGTTATAGATGTAACTCTTCTCCTTAAATTTATTATCCATCACCCCTTCAAGATATCTACTCAGAGGTGCGTGCTCTCTGTGCTAGCCTTTAATGATGTTAAATGTCGACCTTGAACAAATGTATTTCGTCAGTTAGCAAAAGAATTCAACATGGTTCTGGTACCTTCAGCACGTCTGGCAGTGTTAATTTCCACAACAAAACCTTTGTAAAAATTTTCCTTTTCCTTTCGACTATGTTTTGATAGTTTTTGGTATGTCACCTGATAAAACCCAAACACTGACTGCTTTAGTTGTCAACATTGCATAAGGCAGAACTGAAACAGATCACACAGATGTGAATAGTATTTATGTGTAATTGATTTTCTTACCTTACTTAGTGGTACTTGTGTTCTGTTCTTTGATCATAGAGCTGTGGACAGTAACAAATCGTGCAAGAAAACGTGGGTTTGGAATGGCAGTATGTTTTTACGAGTTCCATCAGAGACAGCGGAACAAATCCTGAAACGAGGTTTGACTCTACTTTTTTTCTTACAATTAGTTTAAGGCTTTAATGCCGAGATGGTAGTAAATGGTATGGGAAATCCTATACCCTTCGGCATTAAAGGGTTAAAACGCATTCTAATTTCCAAGTTTTACCACGATCCAATATGAGTTTATACTGTTTTTAAGGCATTTCTGTGTCCATTAAGTATAAATTGTCAGAATAGTCGGTTTTGAATTTGAGACAGTAGATTATAATCGGTGGCCTTTTGTGCCTTTAAGATACAAATTAATATATTTGCAAATCAACCGCCCCCGACTTGCATTATCCAGTATCATTAAATAAACGTAATTGTGTTACCTTGAGCCTCAGCTTCTGCTCGCTCAGCAGCAAGTACTATTGGGTTTGTGGTGACCCCACAGGTGAAGCTCAACTGTTGTAAAGGCAGAGGCCAGAACAGCTATGTCCCAGACCGCTTACACAAGTGTCTCTTAACTCTTTTAAAAGGTAATTTCTGAAAACCACTGGGTACTGTTTTCATGTCTTGGCAACAACCATTAGCAAATGATGGGTATCCGGACCTCTAAATGCTTGTTTTCTATATCTAGAGCAAATATCACCAAAAGGCAAATGAAAAATTTATAAATAATTTCTGTACCACTTCTATGTATCCTATCCATATTTCTGTCTCCACTTCTCTTCCCTTGTTCTTCCCTCCATTCCTCTGTTTCTAAAATTTACTTATGTGTTTTATGTGAAAGTACATGTTAACAGTTTTGTTGAATTGTAGATTTTAAAAGATTTGAAGAAGAAATTAATAATCTAAGGGATGATCTTAAACTAAAAGTTAACAAACTGAATGACCTACAGCACAAAGGCGCGTTGAAAGGTTTTAACTTGACACCTCTTAGTCAAGATGAACTGAGCAAGGTGATGGCTGAACACGACTAAGCACCTGAACCTGTGATGAACAATGACAATTTTGTATTCCGGCATGTTACTGTTTTTTTACTCTGGAACATGGTTAAATTGTGTAAACTCTAATATTTTAAAATTAAAAAAATGCTGTGTACCATATTAATGTCTTTCCATATACTGGTACAAATGTGTCCCAGTGTAAACTGTTTTATATGAGAACTTCCCAGTCAGTTTAAACTTTAAAGCAACAAACATGTACCTAAGTACCTTATCACAGCAAAGATGAGAGAAACTGATTGCATGAACAGTTATATTGATTTACCGCTTTGTTTTAAAAGCACAGATGTTGTCTTGCTGGAGATGTTATGCTTTATGTTTTGACCTGCTGTTAAAAACATACCAACTTGACTAAAATTGTGAACTTTCATATAATATAAGTGAAGTTCTTGCCAAGAATATCCACCCAGGGTGCTGTTTTGTGTCTGTTAAATATACTTTCAACCATGTTTAATAACGAAATGGATTGAGACTGGCATCATCCATTCAGTTGCATTTATACACATGGGCGGAGTTTATCAGGGGCTATGGGGAGCTAAGCCCCCCCAAGAAGGCCCAGATTCAGCTTTTTTACCATGAAAATTGTATCTTTTTCCGGGCTTAGCCCCCTAAGAAGGGATTAGCCCCTCCAAGAACGGAAACCAAACTCCGCCCATGTTCATACATTACCGGTATATTGGTAGATAATGCACTTGAGTTACTTTAATACTCAAAACTGAACTACACATGCTACTCCTTTTAAACTTTTGGACAATGAAATACGCATATATTGATCAAGGTTAGAATAATGCGCTTGAGCTACTTTAATACTCAAAACTGAACTACACATGCTACTCCTTTTAAACTTTTGGACAGCAATGAAATACGCATAATATTGATCAAGGTTAGAATACATGACTGTTTTAAGTTTGCACTTTTGTGAACAATTATTAAGATCTCTAGATTTGATTTAATAAAAAAAACTTTTCTTAAATACAGTTAAATAGTACCATAATGTTTTGCAACTAATCTGCAAGCCTGCTAACATGTCACTTTACAGCACCACAAGTTAACTTTAACACAACATTCAGGCTACAGGCCATTAGAATTAAAACAGACATGCACGAAGAGCACTTTTAACAATGTTCAAAATATAACACCTGCTGCTAATCATTGTTAGCCTACAAAGCAAAACAACCATCGCACAAAAGTTTACAATATTATACACTACTGGTGAGCCAGTGTTTTCTGCAAAGAGACACTTGAGGTTTTGAAAATGGGATGAAAGTGATAGAACAAAGTGAGTTTTGACTTTAAACCAGTCTACATGCATGCAGAAGATGAAAATTATTTATGATGAATAACAATAAGTTACAATGATAAACCAGTCAACCACAGAGAACCTTTTATTATCTACTGATATTTCAATGCCACCTATCTCTTCTTGTTTGAAATTTTCTTCTTCAGTTGTTCGTTTTCATTCTGCAAAAGGTGAACTTCTGCTGTTTTTTCCGAAAGCTGCACATAGAAATGAAATTCTTTAGCACAAGTTATTGCAAAAATTTATGACACAACACTGTTATTTTTTTATTAGGGCTGCTGTTCAATTAAAATATTAACAGCCACATGAGCTTCCCATTCATTATACAATGCCTGCAACAATCCTCAAGTGTTTTGATAAATTTTATATTTGTTCTTGCAACACTTAAAGATCCGCGAACAGCAGAGTTCCGGAAATCCATTAAAGAATTTAGATAAATTTTGACATCATGCATTGAAATTGTATACAGAAACCAAGGTCTGTTGTCCTAGTGGAGGCATTTTAACTTTTAAGTCAAGTCAGCTTGCAGTTAAACTGAAATGATGCAATGGACCTGCATGCTATATGGTTCCCCAGACGTGTGCAAGATGCACGATGATTAGTCAGCTTTACAGATCGTTGACTCACCATATCCAAGAGCAGTTCAACTTTAATTTTGACGAGATTGTTTTCTTCCATCAGCTGCAGATACTGCTTCCTCACCTTCAATAATTCACGATGGTCTCCTGCGCCACCAACACCCGATTCTAAACGAAGGAAGAAACACTTCACGAATAAGACTTCACATAAAGACTGTTGAAAATAAATGTTGAAATACATTGCAAAATGCATACATTATCTCTGGCTAGCAGCCTGCTGTAAACATAGTGCAACTGCACATACAATCATACATGTGCAAGCACATCATTTGCTGCTGGCAGGTCATGAAGCCTTCATGGACACATCTGGCTGGTGTTTACTTATCAAATCATGGTTAATAAAATATTCTTTAATATACCACCAGCAAACGCACAGTAGTTTACAGAGGAAATAAATAGAAAATATGAAATTTCATTCATACAAAATTTTAATCAGAATTTAATCTCAATTGATTTTTTACAGCATTGTTATTGTTAGATATGCCATGCCTGCCATGCTTAAAAAGTTAAGCCGCACCCCCCCGGAAGGGCATTAAGGCTAATGCACGGCACAGGTGCTGTGATTACCCTCCAATGGTCACCCTCTGATAACCCACTGGATCACCACACACACATCTATAAACCACAGGTCCCTCAAAACTGCATGCCCGGGTACTGCAGCACCCTTAGTACCCAGTGTCCACCTAAATGCACGCCTACCTCTGGATGACAGTTCAGCTAGCAACTAGATCATTGTGCATAATTAGTTTTCAGGCTCATATTAGAGTGCGAACAAGTGTATCTGCCTTCTTCCATTACTAAAACCTAAATTTAGCTCTTCACAAATATATACATTCTGGTAGAAAATGGACACAATCATCACCACACATGCAACTGATTTAACGCTCTGGCATTCTAAAGTCATTTTTTTAAATCTTCCAATTGCACATAACATTTTATCTTGGCATAAATGAGTCCGCTTTGCAGATACCAGCAAGCACGTTCATGTAAATAAATGGAATTCATATAGGTTTTTATTACCTAATGCCCATTCACCATCATCTTGAAGCTCTAAGACGTAGTCGCCAAGCTTTGCTTTTATCGGTCCAATATCAACACCGAATTCAGCCACTCGTTTCTCAGCATCAAGATTCAGGTTTGAAAGCGATGCACTTTTCCTTGGCGGACCTTTTTTTGGACTGAACTTGTTTCCAATAAATGGCAGAGGCATTTTCCCTTTCCTCCACTGAAATAAGTCATATAAACAAAGGAAATGTACCAGAAAATATCACAAAACTGAACTGTAGCTGTAAATATTACAAGTAACATTTAATTTAATTCGTAACTTTTTTATCTTGTAACACATGTTTCACATCCACCATTCAAACGCTCAGATTTATACTTCCTCTTGGATTTTAGTTACCATTCTGCAGTATGTACATAGTGTTATGACCTCATGGAATGAACTACCTAGAGTATTAGTAGGTCTGTTGTATCATTCGTCTTCCATAACTCAACGTCCGTCTTTTTTCCCTTTTCCTGAAGCAGACTTAATTAGTACTAAACCTATTTTATCCATCCAATGTACTTCCTTCTCAGTTGTTTCCATGATTCTGTGTTAAATAAAGCTGCAGATTCCTAGAGCAGAAGACGACATGATCCATGGGGATACTGCAAGATCATCCAATAATGATGTTCAATGATTAGTGCTAGTTCATGTTCTTTAATTTGAAAATACGCTGTAATGCATATGAGCAAGATACTGGTAGCTAAGGCATTGAAAGTGAGTTAAGAAGACTGGAATCAGTCTATGCAAAAGATCAGAAACCATAGCTTCACTTTATGGTAAAATGCTGAAACAGTAAAAAGAAAAACTCATCCTTGGATATATTTAGCTGGAAAGTCAAGTGGAGAGGGAAGGAAATGGAAGGTCAGAAGAGGAAAGAAGGGGATGGGAAGAGGTAATGGAGTGGATGAGAGGGTTGTGCATAACAGGGAGTGAAGGGGGAGAGAGGAATCTGAGGGCTCGTGAATAAGCTGGGGCCCTGCGCTTGACTTTCGAGTGGCGCTTTAAAAAGAAAATTGGAAATTACGATTACGAGGGGAAGGAGAACACAGCTGAGCAGCGCCAGACAGATAGGGAAGGGAAGGGTTGACTGTAAGAAGGGTTAGCTATATAGCCTATATTTAGTAACGGAGAACTCACGCCCGAGGAAAAAACCTAGAATGAAGTCGGTTAATGGCGCATAATAAATTAATAATGCAACAACCATATAGTGGACCTATTTTTGTGCGAATTATTTCTACTTACCCTTACCAAAAATATTCAAACACAAATAGTTCTTAACAACATCCAATACACACGAATTATATTATATTATTTAGATCCTGTTTTTCGTCCCAGCTCAAGTTTATCGACCTAACCTAACAACGGACGTGCTCCAACTTGTTGTCAGTAGAGATTGCCCGCAATTGTACTTTAGTTTCGTACATTTAAAGTTGCAGGGAAATTTGGTTGCAGTACAGTTATTGTCGTTAAAAAACATGCCAGATAACCAAATAAATAATGGCGTTTATTGTGACCTCATATATATTTTACAATTAATTTTAATTAAAGCCTTCCAGAAAAGAGACATCAAGGCCATGGTTTAGTTTCGTAGCCACAGAGAACGTATCCAACAGCTGGTGGCCACGAAATTCACAGAGTATGGAAGCTGACGGGATCCGCGACAGAAGTTTGATGTTATTTTGCGTAAATTTTAAGTAATGGATTTGTACTGCTTATCAGGCGGGCGAGAGAAGTGGGCAGTGGGGGGGGGGGAAGGGCTGTTAGTTTTATGTAAGTAGTTTATGATTGATTTTTGTGCCCTTTAAATTTTTCTGATATCACATTAGGCCTAGATCTTTGGTACATTCCTCACTAAATTGGCTGGTTTTCTACCTATCTTGCCTCTCCAGTTTACTTACAGTGTAAAGTGCACTTCTAGGCCAAGAATGGTCATATCCAGTCAGTTGCATTGTATTGCATAAAGATTACTATCATAAATAATAATAATGATGGCGATGTTGATAAAAGTCCACTCAACCTCCATTCGGCAGATGACATTGGCAAAATTAGCAGGGCGTGATGAGTGCCTTGCATGGCTGCCAGACAGTTAAATTCGACTTCTGTAATAACTTGTAATTATCCGTTGATACTATAGTTTGTTAATTTGAAATTACATGAAGATATATTACCATCATAATATTGTTCATCCTCTGGGGAATTGTTTATGTGACTGGTAGCAAACACTCTTCAAAAAAGAGCAGATAAAATGTGTATGCGGGACAAATTGCTGCACCCTCCCAAAGTCGATTCAGCCTTTCATTCGCCGATGGCATTGATAAAATGAGCACTATGACTTGCTGGACGCCTTGCTTGGTTGCCACACAGTTTAATTTAACTCCTGTAATAACTTGCAAGTTGTAACCATTCTTTCAAACTAAGAATTGTAATTGCATGGTGTTCATGTCAGTTTGCACCAATAAAATGACACTTATAAATATTTATACTACATTGTTACTCGATTTAATTACTAGGGCCTATCTAATTAGCTTAGGCAACTCGTACAAAAACAGCCATTAGTCAACATTCATTTATTTTTTTATTTAACTATAAGTTTAGCAAAACAATCAACTTCACATACAACAGATGGAAAGACCCAAACAATTAGACAAAAAACAGTGGTCATGTGGAAGATGTACCCAAGCAACACAACATGGCAATCACCATGAAAGATTTTACACCAGTAATCAAATAAATATTCATTACAAGGCCATATCTACAGAAAAACAACATAAAGCAATGGAAAGCATTAATCAAAGTCCACCCTTCGGTCACATGGTATCTGTCAATCATTCATATGCAACGTAATATATCTATATATTTATATATGGTATATTCCACCAAATTATATTTGTTATATACAGTATATTGTCCTACATAGCATACACGTACATATTCTTAAAGACAAGAGTTCATAAATATTGAATATTGTTAACAGCGCACTTTACCTTAACAAGGATTAAAGAATAAGGATAATAAATCTCAAATTCAACCATGGCCAATGTGCCAAATTTTAATTGGCCTCTCGATAGAGTACATAATTATAATTATTCATAATAATTTAATAATTAATACAGCGTAATGTTATTTTAGGAAGGTTTCAAATCAATAAATCATGGAAAAATCATCGTAAAAGCTTTTACAACCGCAATCTTTCATGCAATACGACACAATACGATGTTCACCAACATTAGACGCCTAATAGCGAATCAGAAGAGAAGATACAACTCTCTTAATTCCATGATGATTTCTGAAGCTTTAGCAAAGACAAGCACAGACTTAAAGCAGCAAACCATGGTATATCGCTCCATTGCGAGGTTCTAGTTAAGCATGACACAGTCATAAAAAGGAGGAATATCAAGGCCTGCATTAAAGAATAACTAAAACTTTTCATGCCAACACTGGCTTTCAACCACAAAAACATTCCATGCCACTGTCATGTCAGAATTGTATTTCAGTCAACTTTTTGCCATAGGCCTACAAAGCGTAGACTGTTTGGCTCGTTAAAGTCAGTCTAAACCATTGGACAAATGCTATCAACTAACGGTACCTCAAAACAGGCTATTTTTAACCGAAGAGTAGAGATGATGAATAACGAAACAATTAATGTTACCAGCTTTAGCATTAGTCTATTAATACTGGCCATTACTTTGGCATGCCAGTCAGCCTACTTCCTACTTGCAGTAAGTGATTATTTCAGAGTAAAAAGTTGAACTACGACAAATATGAATATCCTATAATAACTACACGTCTAGAATTACTCTTACATTAGGCACAAACAGATAAACAGAAAACCAACAAATCAAAACACCAGATCCAGACAGACAGACAGACAGAAAGACAGCTGAACATCCTGCCGATGCACAGTGTATAATATATGTTGATAGCTGCGATTATAATAACAAATTTTGTTACACAACTTCATAAACATTAATGTTACCATGAAATAACAAACTGTACCAGTATAATTTCGTATTGCATTAACAGAATTAAACATGTTTTATTGTTCACAGCACAACTAATGCATTTGTGAACATTACAATTATGTAGCCAAATGGCATTTTGCCTGTGAAATGTTAAGCTGCAACCTCTAGCAAGCACTCCAGCCTTGCGTTCTAATATCTGATGCATGAAAGTTTCTTAAACTGCACCCATGTCTGAAACTTCGACGTTGGTGGCAAATCATCGTACATTCAGAATGGACAAAAACCATTAAATCTAACTTGCGGTACACAAATTTGCTGCTTTGATCACAAAACAATATATCCTCCAGCAAAGCAGCATAAAATTATAATGCTCAGACTTCTAGTCTACTTGGAGGTGCTCTCACAGGTCCCTAGCAACAGACTGGTTGGTCTGCAGTCGTCAAGTGACCGCACTGAGGTCATCCCACAGGCAGTTACACAGACACAATTTTAAAAGCACCAAACTTTAATACAACTGCAATATTAATGAAACGGCTACAGCAGCTGCAAATGCAAAGATGATCAGAATGAAGAAAATGGCATCATTTCAGAACCATAACTTAATACAGAATATTGTTAGCTGTTCATATGTACATAATCATCAATTATTTACCACTGAGATTACAAAATAGCAGCAAGCAGCATTACATGGCGAAAGTTAAGTCAGAATCTCATGACATCGATTACGTAGACTGCAGAATGACCTCTGGCATAATCACGCACCCGGTGCAGTTTGTCTTCCAGCTGAGATTTCTGCATGGCACAAAAACAGTTTCAATCCAAATTTCAGCCAAGTTCTATTTTCCGTGAAAATGGAGACGTGGTTGCAAGTCATCTTCCAGTTACAAGTTCCTTTCTAGTCGAGCTGTATTTCTAAGCTCACATTCTTCATGGAATCTGTTCTATCCAAACCTTACAGTTTGCTTTAGTGCCAAAGCAACTCCTATAGCTGGAGATAAAAAGTAACAGGCTTTCTCTGCAAGCCATTAATTCTGATTTGATATGCCTATTAACAAAATTCTACCCACAATAGGAGATTAACATGCACATGCACGCATGCACACACACACGCAGCCCATTAAGAAAATGAAGCAAGTTTTGGCATCTAATGAACTTAATTTCTACGGAATAGATGATCCTAACTCATACAAAAAGCAACAGTGCAAGCAGTGTTACTATGGGGAAGATGCAGGTTAAGAAACTTGGCCTAAAAGTAATAAATATGAAGCTACGAACACACAGAAAGCAATTTAGAGATAAATGGACAGAAAGAGATACACATACTGATCGAGAGAGAAATACTGAAGCAGACAAATAGAAAGAGACACATCCTTTCAAGATGAGCAACTCAGAGGAACACACACACACACACACACACACACACACACACACACACACACACACACACACACACACACACACACACACACACACACACACACACACACACACACAATGTCACACACACATGGCAAAAGACCATCATCTTGTGCGGGGCAGATGCAAAGGCAAGACAAAGAAGTTTTAAGATTAAGCGCACTGTGTGCAACCATCAAACACTAGGACAAGCAGCTCAGTTACAGCAGTGATCAGTTAATTCTCATAGCAGGGAAGAATAATATATAATAAGAGTCTACATTAAACAATGTCTAAAAAAGAAAATCCAATATACTAAACTCTTACTTCCTACATTAACTGAAAGAATGGCACAAGCAGCCATGCACCATACATACTTATCAAAGATAATTCAATAATGAAGATAATATCAACAAGTCAGTTCTACTGAAGATATTATTGGCAAGTCAAGAGATTAAGAAATGACAGATCTAATAAACCAGAGAAATGAAAGCTAATCGGGTTTAAAAAAATAAGAATTGAAAGAAGAACTAAACGCAAAAAAATTACAACAAAATAAAGACAGGCAAAACCGGGTACCCGAGCATACAAATGCACTTTACAAATGGATTCGAGCAGCAAATACAGTTTTCAAAAACAAACTAGGAGCCAAGCATAGCGATCAGCATAACACTTTATGCGCATATATAATACTAACACATTGTATAATAAGTCACAAAGAAAATTACACCAAATCGTCTGAACATTAATTTATTACTTTGTACAATACAGTCCAGCTTGACACAGCAGCAGCAGCAGCAGCTGAGAATCATCGCATCGCTGCTGCAGCAGCTGCACTGGAAACCCGTTTTAGACAGCTCTGCCGCCTGCCACTCTCAACGACAAAAGAATAGTCCGGCACCACGTCCTTGCCCCAACAAGTACATAGTCCATCGTACAAACACAAACAGACGTCGTCGCTTGTTGGTGAACCGCAAGAAAACTGTGGAATCCTCCGATGACAACTTCTTCACTGCTCGGACAAAAATCATAATACACAAACATTTTGTATTTCCTATAAATTAAGTCACGTGTCGTATTGTCGCCAACCGAGCAGCATATGCGACGATCAGTTGACCATGAGCGTGTGAGATTCCATCGGGGCAGCCGAGTCGTACAGGGTGTCCGTGTCCTGTGTCGGTTCACCCTGCAGTTGGCAAGAATTGTTCAGAGTTCCTGCCCCACAGTCACAGAAGAATCTACAAAAATTGCAACGTGTTAGCAAAACAATTTCAGATGAGAAATAATAATTTACTAAACAAACAAGCTATGTTAGAGACAGGATCCAAAATGCTGCTAAGCATAACAACGTTAACTTACAGCCTTTTCACTGCACAGCAATCGTAACCACGGCAACTTGTATACAAACAAATTATGTGTCTGAAGCTGAGCAAAATTTGGCACTCATATTACCTCAAAACTAAATACAGAAAATCTTAGACCCAAATTCAGGACCTGGGACTCACAGCTATCCAGCTCATGCTTATAAAAGAAGTGAATGACAGCTCTACTATTGTACATCATGACAAGCGTTGCTTAGTTCCTGCTTATCTGTCCATGACGACATAGAGTCCAACCAGAACCAACTAATTTTGCAACCTTTTAGAATGTCATGAAATTGAGACTGTCATGTCATTTACCTGTCATGCCTTATGAACTCGACCTGGTGACCTGCGTGACACGTCTTGATGCAGTTGATGCAGATGGCGTTACGATCCGTCGTGTTACAAGTTCGGCACCTGTTTGACAACACGCACAAATCAAACAACTGTTTGACAACACGCACAAATCAAACAACTGTTTGACAACACGCACAAATCAAACAACTGTTTGACAACACGCACAAATCAAACAACTGTTTGACAACACGCACAAATCAAACAACTGTTTGACAACACGCACAAATCAAACAACTGTTTGACAACACCACAAATCAAACAACTGTTTGACAACATGCACAAATCAAACAAAGTTCTGTAACAAAAGCCAGGTATTATAATTTTAAAAACCTATGCCAGAGAATCACAGCAGTTACATTACACATTCTTGTGTAATATCTTCTAAGCCAGAGTCTGAATACAAATGCAAATGGTCGAATGTAAGATATCTTGGAAGCAAGTTCTATTCATCACTTACAACATACTCAGAAACCTTTAACACAAAAACAAACCACATATATGAAAAGAGGATGATGAGAACAGACTTTATATGCAGAAGTGTTGGAAAACAGCGACAAACGAGAGCTGACATAGCTCTAGGATACAGGTTATGCACTGAGCAAGTATCAAAGATTCAAGTGAGGACAGAACAAACTTACTGCAAGACAACAATTCTGTATATATTCTTGAAATGAATTATTTAAAGAAAAATTAAATTCACAGTTAAGATTTGCATGAAGATTACCTGTAGAAGTCGTGCATTGGAAAACTAGTGTAACTAGATATCTTGTAGAGACATTGTCCATTAGAAACAACCTTCTCCACCATGTTCAGATTGTTGAACATTTTATTTCCTGTAGCAAAAAAACATCAACAACATTACAAAACAGCCTTCTCCACTATTTTCATCAAAATTTTGTTTCTTACAAAGTTATTTGCTATATCATGGATTTTGATAATTCAACAACAGGAATCTCAATTGCAAATTTACTTAGGCCTCTAAAAGACAACTTTGTTTTATGGCACAGCAATCATGTCTTTGAAAGGTAATATAAGAAGGTTCCAACATCACAGCGTTAAAAATAGTACTAGTATATTTTCATCAAATGCATTTATTTACAACTGGCTGAAAGTAAAGGTAAGCCACCTTTTAAGATCGGATTAACACCACTGGCAAGGCATAGTCCCCCAAATTTGTTGTTGAAGATTTTGTTGCCTTCGAGCGTTGCCGTTGCGTTGTTGGTGATCTCAATGCCAGCTGCCTGTCCGTCAAAGATGCGATTGTTGCGGAGCGTTGGGTTGCTCTGGTTGCTGATGAGGACGCCTGCCTGTGTGTTACGGAAGATGTCGTTCAGCTCCAAGATTCCTGTGAACAGTTAGAGGAAAAGCGTTCATGAAGTAGTTATTCGGCGACACACAAGGCCAATCAAATCCCACCGTAAGCAAAACCAATTAGGCAAACAGTGCTTTCCAATTATATCATCACATTTTATGATTCGATCTGAAAAATCATGCCTATGTGGCAGAACCAATATTCACAAATCTGGACTGATTTCAGATGTAACATTTGGTGAAAAGTAGAGTAAAAAATGAAAACAAAGAAAAATTTACCAGTGACTCCCCATTTCGCTAAAATCTAATGCACTAATGCATTCATGATGGCATATACTTGACATTCTGAGATTTCCTCACATCTGTCTAATTTTCAGGTACCTACGTCACCTTGTAAACTGCTCTCAACACATAACTGCATACTGCATAGCCAATGTTATTACCCTCTTCAATTGGAAGGTCAATTATTTTTATAATGCATTTACAAAAATCAAAAATTTCATCTTTTCCAGCTTTCAAATGTCATAAATAGCTGGTAACGTATTTCACAGCTAATTTAAAAATTTACACATTTGAATTATAATATTCATGACTTTGTTGTCTAGAGAACTGACCGCGTCCACCATTGAAGATACAGACGCCTCCATCCCTTCCATCATGGATCTTGTTGTGTTTCAGCGTTGGATTGCTGTCTGTCTTTATCCAGACGCCAGCCATTGCATTGTCAAAGATCTCGTTGTGCTCGATCATTCCAAGGCCTCCGTTGTACACAAGGATTCCACCGTTCTGACCTCCCCAGATCTTATTTCGACGTATTATTGGATTACTTCCAGTTCTGAAACGTGCATATATTACAAAGATTAACTAGAACTAAAAGTCTATTAAACTATATCAAATATAGAGTATGTCATCTGCTGAGAAAGCTAATATATAGATGTAAAAAAATGCATGACAACTCATCAGGTGGTAGTCCAGGCTGACAGGTTACAATAAACACTGATGATGATGATGATGATGATGGTTCTCTGCCCATAGGCAGGTTCATTGGCTTTACGCCCCTAGGGATGAAACACTGATGCAAGATTAAAAATCCTACAAGTTTAACATCCTCAGACTAGCAACAGAAATGGCACATTTACCAAGAACCATTTTAAATCACGGTTAAGCTTAAAGCACTTAGAGGTCTCACAAAGTACTGACGAGTAATAAAGCAAGTCAAGTAAGGGACCTGCTGTTGTAATGAATAATAATGTGACCATTCAGTTTGTATGACAAACACATGACAATGTTCTGCAGAAAAACAGCAAAGTCAATTTCTTATTCCAATTTTGTAAAGGTTGATAGGCGCAACAAAAACACAGTGCTACAATGGTTAACCCCTTTATCGGCAACCCCGACTATAGTCGTCCTTAACAATCGACCTTTATACGGCAACCCCGATTATAATCGTCCAATTGATATTATGAACTACAGCGTCAATTTTTCTTGTCCGAACTGCCAAGACGTCGTTGCGGTGCATAATGATGCCGACGACGACGATGATGATGAAGAAGATGACGACGACGACGATGATGATGATGACAACGACGATGATGCCGACAACGACGATGATGAGGATGCCGACGACGACGATGATGATGAAGAAGATGACGACGACGACGACGATGATGATGACAACGACGATGATGCCGACAACGACGATGATGAGGATGACGACGATGACGATGATTACGATGAAGATGACGACGACGACGATGATGATGATGACAACGACGATGATGATGACAACGACGATGCTGAGGATGACGACGATGACGATGATTACGATGATGCTGAATAAATTTTATGATTATGAGGATGCCGACGATGATGATGATGAAGATGACGACTGCAACGATGATGATGATGACAACGATGATGATGATGATGACGACGACGACGATTAGGATGATGACGACGATGATTGAGATGGTGATTATGAGGATGATGACGACTACGACGACGATGATAATGATGATGGCGACAACGATGATGATGACGATGACGACGACGATGACGACGACGACGATGATGGCGATGACGACTACGACGACTACAACGACGATGATGATGATGATGACAACGACGATGATGAGGATGACGACGTCTACGTTGATGGTGATGACGACGATGATGAGGAGGACGACGACGACGATGATTACGATGGTGATTATGAGAATGATGACGACGACGACGATGATGCCGACAACGACGACGATGATGAGGATGACGACGACGACGATGATGATGATGACGACTACGACGATGATGATGATGGGAGGTTGACGATAATAACGATGACGTCATAAATCGTCAATGAGGTCGTAAATAACGTTATGAATCGTGAACGACGTCAATAGTGACGTCATCAATCTCCATGACTTCATCAATGACGTCATAAATGACGTCGTCAATGACGTCCATAATAACGCCATCGGTGACGGCATGCACATGTATCTTCAATAAAGTCTTCAATCGTCAATGACGTCATTGACGTCATCAATCCTCAATGACGTCATCATTGACGTCATCAATCCTCAATGACGTCATCATTGACGTCATCAATACTCAATGACGTCATAGATGATGTCATCAATCGTCAATGTCGTCATTTGAAACACCATATATTCGAAACTCATGAGTGAAGTATGATATTCCACTTAAATCGACATAAAATTTATTCGCCAAATAAGACTAGGTTTTAAAAAATTTAATAGCCGGTAAAGGGGTTAAGGAGATATAAGAGAAAAGCAACTCTAAAAGAAATAAGACAGATAAAATTGAAGCTACCTGATCTGTACACCTGAATACAGATGATTAAAAATGTCATTGTCTTCGAGGCTTCCATGTCCATTGTCGTAGAAATAGACACCAACCTATTAAAACAAAGAACAGCAACAAACGTGAAGAGATCAAAGTTAAGTGCATGCAGAATTTGAACACTTAATACACATGAGATATGCCTTCCATAAACATACAATATTTAGCACTCACTTAACAGTTCATAAATAGTTTCATAGTTTATTTAAGTATTGACCAATGCTACTATTGAACGTGCATTGTTAAGTTGCATAATTTAAAAAAAACACCTGCTACAATTGAATGTGCATTGTTAAGTTGTATAATTTAATAAAACACCTGCATAACAAATAATTTTTATATTACTTTTGCTAAGAAATGGTCAGTGTCTCTTGGTTAGTCTTAACTCTTGTGTAGCCCTGATTCTGTAAACTTATCATTGGATTTTTTTAATATTAATACAGGTGAAAAATTGAGCAAGCCATAACTTCTACAGCGACATTTTCATTAAAACTGTGTACAATACAATAACACCACTAAAAATTTCTTACTGGAAGAGGCAATAGTCTACAGTAGCAATGTTCTGAGACAGAAGGATCTTTATATTGTCCACATTGTGGTAAAAGCAGGAGACCACTCCAACAACAGGAATATCGGTCCTTATGGTCAGAACACTTCAATTGAGCTGTCCGTTTTAATTATGCACTGAGAGTCTTGAAATGCAGACTTTAAAGGTCAACACATTCACAAACATCCATAATGCCACCAATAAAGAATTCTGCAGAAAAAAGTTGAAGGTAGACACGTACTTGTTTTCCACTGTGTATTCTGTTCTTCCTCAGAATTGGCGAACTACCAGTGGTGATCCAAACACCGGCCAAAGTATTTGAATAGACTTCATTCTCTTCGATTAGACCACGGCCTTTCTCATGCTACCAGTCAAAAATATTTTAACATAAAATCATGCCGACACAGCAACATTCGGGATTTAAAAATATCTGCTCCAGTTTTACAAATACAATATGCAACAAGAGAAAAGCAATGCTACACCATTCTGAGCTTCCAGTTTGCAAAGAGTTGGAAAAAGGCCAGTCTGAATCTGGAGTCTGACTTAAATTGCCAGTGATGCTTCAGGCCAAAAGCACGGCGTGGATTTGAAACAAATGTATGGACAGCTGATTATGCAACATTGTGGAAATGAGGTTTCAGAGCAAAACGTATTAAAAGAAATGTATGGATATACCTTCGTTAAAACCCTACACAGTGCCACTGCAAGTACGGCAATGCTACATGCATTTTCACATAAAAAGCACAAAAACTATCCAGTAAGTTCAACTCAGTATTTTTAACTGTTGAAGATATATAGTCTCACATGCAGGCAAATGTCAGTGTAAAAATAAAGAAGTCCTGAAAAAGAGAAAGTGAGAAAAGAAAAACCGGGAGACAAATAGAGAGAGCAAACACAGAGATTGACACATGTTTAACCCTTTAATGCCAAGATGGTAGTAAATGGTATGGGAAATCCTATAGCCTCCGGCATTAAAGGGTTAAAAAGTCACACAAAACTACTGACCACATAAATGCCTCCATGTTGGCCGTGGTGGATTTTGTTATGGCGAACAATTGGATCGCTACTTGTCCGGATCTGAATGCCAGCAAGTGCATTTCCATAAATGTCGTTGAACTCGATAAGTCCGCGTCCTTCACCAAAGATGTAGACTCCACCCTGGTGGCCGTTGAAGATCTCGTTTTTCCTACAATCAACCGTTTCCAACAACTGTGAATGTCATCAAGTTCTGCCAGACCACACTGTTACGGCCAAAGAAAAATTAGATATTAATTGAAACCTCAATCAAGATTTTAAAAAAATTAAACCCAAAACTCTATATATATCAACAGTTAGCAGATCATCCAATGATATAACTTCAAAATGTCCCATGGGTTTAATTACATAAAATGCAAAGAAATCACAGGAATTCTATTGCAAAGCTTATCATATCACCCTAAGTTCAGCAACAGCACTCCAATGAATAAATAATCAGCAAGAAACCAAGACCTAAAAAGATGTTTCAAACTACTGAAATTCTTTATTTATTTTCATTTTATTTTCATCTGTCTCCATGAACAAGAAAAGTCAGCTATGTTGCACATGAATACAACATTGCTGATCCAGAATGTGTTATCATGCACACAATACACAGTGAAGAACAAGTCAGAGCACGTAACAAGTAACATGACACTACTGCAATTTGCTTCCAATAGCCTGGCAAAGTTTGTGTGGTTCTGCAACATCCATCATGTGTACAATTTCTCAAGCTTTTTGCACATACTACAGAAACTAAGGTTATCTCAAAGGTTTGTAAACAAAATTAGGATTTTGGAAACAC
Source organism: Lumbricus rubellus (assembly GCA_945859605.1). NCBI lineage: Eukaryota > Metazoa > Annelida > Clitellata > Crassiclitellata > Lumbricidae > Lumbricus > Lumbricus rubellus. The sequence continues at coordinate 26,553,884 of OX243812.1, read as the reverse complement.
TCTTCTGCAACTTAGCTACTTGCTAATTACAAGTCACTGCAGCCACAGCTATCTAAAGTCCTTCACTTTAATCCTACAAGTGACTATCTGTGGGCTACAACCAGGCATTCATAGAAGTGTAAGGCAAAGAAAGGCACAGTAAGATCTATGTCAAACTATGGTGTAGAGTAATGTGAAATTAGCTCAAGTTCACAAAGTTGGATAAAAAAACTACTTACGGGTGGGCAGAGTGATTGGTGAGGTAGAATAAAGTAAGATAATGGTACAAAGCTATGGATACAATGCAAGCAGTCATGAAAATGAAACAAAAGTCAAGAAGTTCTGCAAACCTTATTGTGGGATCGCTGTTCGATGTAACCCAAATGCCGGCAAAGTTGTTGGAGTGGATTTTATTTTCAATGAACTGGCCACGCCCATTTTCATGAACATAGATTCCTCCCGTCTGACCATGATGGATGTGACATTTGATGACGGTAGGATTCGCACCGGCTTTTACCTCAAATCCGGCGATACGGTTATCGTGAATCTCATTATTTTCAAAGTAGCCCTATCAGACAGCACATGGAATTTTTCAGAAATCGTAATTTGCTATAAACGCAAATCGTTATCACGAATTTCAGTATTTTCAATGCAGAGAAACTCATTACAAATTATGATGCATAACAACAGATAAACAGTTGAAATTTTTATACAAAACAAAAAACTTAAAAACCAATGGACAATTCGTATATCGCTTACGGAAAACTATTCCTTGCAATCTTTCAGAATATTCACTGCTAAATTAAAATGTCTGACCATTTACCAAAGGTTTAGAGTCTGAATTATGTTCATTAGAGTGATTAGACTACTGAATGTACAATACAAAAACCATTTTTTAAACTAATTGATGAATGCACTAATTGCACTTATGAAATAGACCATTAACAATACCTTAAGTATAAAAAAATACAACATTAATATCAAGCTAAGAAAAACAATCCAACATTCGCTACAAAGAGAAAATATTTCAAAAACTACCCTGAAACAGAAAATTATCATAAAAATAATATTTACGCAGCATCATCTCTTATATATTGAAGATGACAAACAGCGTCCAACAAAGAAAAGTGACTAGAATGAAACGAAAGAAAACTGGAAGGAAACTTTCTCTTTCCTCAGACAGAAGGAAAGGGAAATAATTCACTTTTCTTACTCCCTTATTACAAACTGAAAACTGCTGATGACCAATTAATACTAATAATTAATACTAATAATTACTCCTTAATATCGTGACACATTCTAGAAAGACGTTAACAGCTGAAATGCAGGTGAAAGTCCCGGCTCAGACACCGGAGTGGCTTAAATTTGTGCAGTAGCTCTCATCAAGCTTTGAACCAACATGCAACAATGCAAGAAAAACGCTTTCCTTTTTCACAAACTATAAGGTGGTTGATGCATGTCTGGTTTTCATGATCAAGTAAAGTACCGGTGAAATTGTTTTGCCATTTATTGCACTGCTTAAATTGTTTCTTTATGAAGCATTACTGCACATTGCATTACAAGTCCGTTAATTACACTGTTCAGATTCATCAAAAACTGTCAGAGATTATGAACCGGTATCACAAAAGTGACTGGAAACATAAATACATTACAACATAAATAACAACACCACAGAACAAAATATATAGTACAAAAAAACAAAGATGTAAGCCATCCATGCACACGACAGCCAAGACATATATTCAACCACATAAGATTTTCTGAAGCTTCTTGGAAAGTTTCAAAATAAGGTAATTTATATATAAAACTCGATGAAACAATATTGACGCTTGCACTCACGATGCCATTATCAAAGGTGAATATGCCGACATCTCGGCCATGGTGGATGTGGTTACCCCTCATGATCGGATTCGCGTGATTCTTCACCCAGACACCAGCAAGAGCATTACGACTGATCTCACAATCCTCATACGTTCCCTGTATTGTCACAAAAACAATACTGTATAATTCGCAATATTTGTTATAAAGTACACATTTGCAAAAATGCTTTCCCATCTAGGTTTTAAAAGAATTGATTTAATTACATATCAGCAGCATTAAAAGAGCACTGCTTGCATTGCCATAATCTTCATCGCAACCCCCAAACCACCACAACCTCCATACACGGTTGAGTTTTATATCCCCAATGTTTAAGCAGAAAAACAAAATTGTTCTTTTAACCGCACCATTCGATGAAACTAAGTAGAAGTTATCTGGAAAGTCAAACTTAACCTTATAATTCAGTATTGCCAACCTGTGCATAATCTGTAATATAGAGGCCAACATTTTCGCAGTCGCTGATGTCGCATCTCTTTATATGTGGATCCGCACCAGCGCCAGATACACACACTGCAGCACCAACTACAAAACAGACAGAGAAAGATGGCAAGCCAAATTCTCTTAATATTAATAAGAGGATCGTTAGATGATGACATTAACTAAGGTCATCTGGAAGGTGACAAGCAATGTCTAAAGAAATTAAGCCTAATATTAATATAATATATTTATGATATATCAATATAATACTGATTACATGTGCACCGGCATCTACTGATAATACGATTAAGGGCATACCATATATATTATATATAAAAATTATATATTATATAATATATACATGTACTGGCACATGAGTTGCCCTTGCTTATAAATTTTCAACTAAATTTTCAACTCAAGTGAATTTTTACAGATGCAGATGCACATTAGCATTGAACATCAGCAACTGAAATCTGATAAATTGAGCATATAGAGCCAAACAGAACTCATTAACATTTGAAGGATAGAGAAGGACAGATGAGATGTGAGACTCACCAACAGAGGAGCTTCTAATAATGCAGTGATCTATGGTGGGTGAACAGGCATTGGTTATCTCGAGGGCGTAATGTTTATGGTGAGGCACGGATGACCCAATGCTCGGAGAAAACTGAAACAGAAACAGACGGAAGTCACAGGGATTACGCAATATCCTTCAAAATGAACGAATAATAATAATAATATGCTTATATTAAACACAAAAAATGTTCGAAATGCAAGCAAAAGAATGCCTAGTAGCAAATTCTATAAATTCAGTCGACTACCACAGCGTAAGTCAATAATAAATCGGTGAGTGAGTCCAACATTTCTAAAGTACTGCAGAAAATTTTTCCAACTCAGATCAACTCTTCATCAGGACTAAAGTGAATCAGAAACTCTTGCTACAAAAGTCTGTCAAATAGTTAAGGGCTTCCCGCTATGCATACATGTTTCTCTATCTGTGCCTGTGTTTCTCTTTATTTTTCTTCCACTTCGTTGTTCATCTTTCAGCCACTCCCAATTGATGTTAAATGACTCAGTTTCATAATGCTGAGGAGCACTACACACAGACACGATATCATCCTATTCCTAGTCCATCAGCCGAAGAAAAATTTTCAGACTTTCTCAAGCTGCTTCTTTAGATATGTCCTAATTCCTGTGTGAGGCCATATGTAGCTATATATAAATGCTGACACGCGCAGAATCTAAAAATTTACTAACAAATTGTAGGGACAGTGCTGTTAACTCACTTTCAGCGTGACATAGCCGAGATAAGCATCCTTCGCTCCTTCGCAGAAAGTAACTGTTGACTCGCTTTGTCGTTCGATTATAACATGATCTGACACATTGCCAGGTCCTTGTACAAAAAACACACCATTCATTAATGAGCTAAACAAAACAACTCTCAGTTGTCTTAAAGCACTGATTTCACACAGAAGATCTGAAGATAATGCATTAATTTTCATTAAAAATACAACTTTGGACACTAGTAACAAGCAAAACAAACAGTTAGTGCACAGCTTTACACGAACGCAATAGGCATGCGTACATTGTGTAGTGTACTGTAGCAGTCATCATCTTTGCATGCTGTCACATGTTAGACTTCACATTTTCACACTTCGAAACAAAAGGAAGCACATACTTCGGCATGGTATGTAGGAATAAAAATATTTCACAAGCACAAACTCAAAGTCCACTGCAGAACTCTGTACCTTAACTATCAACGTCTGCAGTGAAGTGGTCTAATATTCCACACCACAAGAAAATCAGGTGAAATCAAGAAGGCAATGGCACACAAATGAGCAACATGAAATTGACAAAAATCTAGTCTTATCTAGTCTTGAACCGATTGATGCCAAGGTCAAATTCACCTGCCATTCAAATCTCACCTCTTTTAGCTGTGGCTGAGGGTCTTTAAGTAGGTCGCATTAAGAGGTGCTATATAAATTCTTGGCATGAACGAGTGAACGAATGACGCGAAATGTCGACGCCATGAGATCTGCCTACCAGCACCAAGCAAGGTGACAGGGCTGTCGAAGACGAGGTATTTGCGGCTGTAGACGCCGGTGTGAATCATAATCAGCGGATTCTCCTCTTCCGATTCAACAGCGTGAGAATACGCTCCGTTGATGCTATCAAAATACTAGAAGCACACAAGAAAATTGTCAAAGTCTGCCTTAACTTCACAATAACTTTATAGTACAGTATGTAAATTGTTTCTGGTCGACATATCATTCTGGTGCATACACAATAATTGCTTTCCAAATGCATAACAAATATAGAAGTGAATCGTATGAATTCATCTGATCAGTTATGCTTCTTTCGTTCACTTTCAATAACAAAGATGTGGGGAATCACCTTCATTTAAGACAGTGTGTGATGCTTTCTTGTTGAACACTGTGTATGAAATGCAACACATATGCTTAAACCAAAAAACTAATGTATGTATGTTGTATGTTTGTACACAAGAACTAAACGCTCCTTAGTAAACAACCTTCCTTCACAGGTGGCATCTAAAGCAATAAGCGTCAGCCTTATCACAAGCACCAGATGGCAAATCAATGACTCAAGATGTTAGCAACTGGACATCTGACCAAACACTGACCAGACGGTCAAGAGACGTCTTAAGACTGACCTTGATGTTTCTGCCGATGTATCGTTGAGGGTGCGACTCGTACTCGGCTGCGTAGTTGACTCGGACGTGTAACGCTCGATACTAAACAATCAAACAACGAACCGTCAATCAAAATCGCATTCACCATCGCAAAACAAAATGGCATCTCGCAAAGTACAACCAAACCTCCTTACAACGTAATTCGTTTAAGCAGATTTCACTTATTTAAGGGACTGATAACTTAGACCCAGAATTCAATTCTGCCTAAGAAATTATCTGATACAAACACCAATTTATATGCCTCACAGAAGGTGACACTTTTGACTGATTCAAAGAGAAAATAATAAGGAAGTTCTGATGTGATTTAGCTAAAAAAACTGCTTTCCATGTTTCAATGTTATCAGTTCATTATCCAAGAATTGCCATTGACAGGTCCTTCAAAGCACCCAGTGCGAAACATTTTACAATACATACAAGTGATACAACTATCCGTCTTCCATATTTATCCTAAAATCTGCATTTAGCATTATTTCTCTAAACATTCACTTCCTGCAGGATCAGAGAGGCACTAAGGCTGCACAAACTTCACAGAGTTTGAGTCTTCAAAAATAATTTAGCTAGAAATGAATGTTTAGTTGATACAGTAAATAAAGCATCTCCTTAAATCCAATTCACAGAATGATGTCAACTGTTACATTTTCATCAAACTGCTCCCCACAGATTAGAATATAAAACATTACCAGCATCTTGAAACTCTTTTTCCACAGGTTTTCACAGTCGCTTGACTGAGGCTGCACAAACTTCACGGAGTTTGAGTCTTCAAAAATTAGAGGAAGGTCATACTCGTAGACACTTTGATATAATCTTTTCCTGAAAAAGGAAACATCCACAACATAATAAACTCGCTTCAATCAGTCCTTAACAACTCTAATCTAAATGAAGATTATCAGTTGCACTTGCACATACTAAAAAGCAAATCACATTATGGATAAATAAAATTTCATAACAATAACTATAATGAATACAAAATAGTTCACACAAAAAAGTCAAGAACAGTCAAGTGGTTAGTTTAATTCACATCCACATATTCCCCAGCAATACTTTTAAGTACTTGTAGTGGATAATGAGGATGAAACCTCAACACATAGGAAATGGTAAGACTAGAGCTACAACAAGACTAAATTGAGGCGTTGAGCACCAGAGTGGCCTAAACCTCCAAATTTCCAATATGGTGTTTATCATCATCATGGAGCATGCCCTCCTGGGGCGTTGCATGATGCGGCAACAAATTCCCTCCAGAGATCACGATCTTCCGCCAGATCCATAGCCTCAGGTATCCGAATTGAATTGTTGCTCATCATTTTCATAGGCCGAATGTCATTGGTGTTTATGATGCCAATCAATTCTTCTACTGTGAAGCTATCAACTGCGAAAATGACCAGCCCAAATTCTTCTTTGTATTAGGTATTCTATGCAAAGTCTGCTCTGGCACTGGAAGATCTCTAGAGCCAGAGTGGCCTAACCCTCAAAACTGATGCGAGGCGGTGTCATGCGGTCAATATCGCTCGTTAAAAATGATTGCCAAAAGTTGCTGAGTATTCAACTTGGACAGATTCTGAAGATGAACAATGAAGAAGCAGAACAATGAATGCTGCTCTTTACCACTTTTGTACCCCCATATTATCATACAAAGATGGCCTCTTTTCTGTCTGAGATTTCAGTAATACTGGTTACCAATTGACACACCCTCCTCTGACACCCTTTCGTAATTATTGATAAGATATTACTGGATTGTGGCGGGGATTTTATGTCCACTAACAACTGGATTCAGCCTGATAGTTGCAACAACTAGACTTATGCAGACCCAACAAAACCCCTTAAAAACAAACTGTGTTGTGAATTCTATTGTATGGCTCACCATCCTTAATATTCCACGAATGTCATATGAACAACTAAAATAAAAGTGTAAGTGTGTGGCCAAATGAGAAAATAACAATAAAAATAAAAACGAAAATGCTGCAACATTAGCTTTTTAAAAAAACTTAACGTCAAGTTCCTTAATTTTGCTTCACAGTATAGCTGCACAAAAACACTCGGTTCACACTAATCACAAAAATCGAAGTGTATTCAGTTGCATTGTGCTCTCCTCTACAACATTTTTATATGTCTTCTTGAAAGCACTATTTAAAATGCTTCCCTACATACTTTCACACATCGCATAGAACATAGGTCAAAGTTGAAAGGACCAACCCAGCAATTGCTTCAAAACAACAGTGGACAAAACAGCAACATGGGGCCTCATATACAAACCAGCAAGTCCACGAGGCCAAAATAAAAAATAAAAATGAACGAAAAAGTAATTAGGATCGTCGCTGGTAATTAAATGTTCCAGCACTTCTGTAAAGAGACGGTTTGCACGCGTTTGAAACATACAAAGGAAAACTAATTGCGCTTCACCATTTGACGAGGGAAAAATTTAGAAGTGCATCAACACAACAAAAGAAAGCATACACAGAAAACATTTACAAAGTACACAGTTTACGCAATAGCAAAAATGGTCGCGCCAACCGAAATCTTGCAAAAGCAAAAGCTGCACATGAGTAATGGTCGTACTATCCAGCTTTTGTCAATAATTCGACAAACGTGAGAAAAATTTTGAAAAAGCAAAAGTTATACAGCACTGTATGTTTGATTATCTTTCACAATCAGGTACTGCCAAAAGATAGACAGAGCCAGCCAGGGGAAGAAATGCATGCGGGTGTCCAGATAATAATTTATGAGCTTCCTGGTCAAAAAGATTCTGACTGAAGTTTTCACAGCAAAAAAAATCAAACTCTCAAAGCACATATAAACAGGAATTCGTCTGGCAGTCTGTTTCCTTGTTTGCTGTGGAACTGTACATCAATAACATGTACACTGTACAGCAACGCATGTGAAGACTGAAGACGTCTAGGGTCCTTTAACATACAGTCAAACATTAACATTGTTCCATCTAAGAAGCCTTCATTTGCCACGGGTCAAGTTTCCAATATATAAACGATGTACAAAAGTATCTAGAGAGTTAATACCACAGAACAGTTGGCATTCATCCAAAGCATGACAGATTTCCCAGCCGAGCAAACTCTACCAGGAAGCCATTAGCACATGTATCTATGTACGGCTGTATGCATATGTATAGGCATGCTGGTACTGCATATATATAATTATATATTATATATATATATATTATATATACTGGTCTGTATAAATGTACCTAATTAATGAGTTGTACTTGAGTCACTGCAAATGTATATAAAGTGTCACACTATATAGTGTGCAATGTGCATACATGTAACTCATGTAAATTTACAGGCCCATTTATGCGCATGGCCATAACTTAGTGTGAATAATATGTGCACACGTCCCCGGTACATACAATGCATACATACATACACATATATATATATGCATACTTTATATAAATATATATATATATGTATGTATGTACCGAAAGATATAGGCACATGTGTAAGTGAATGAGTTACAATCGTTTCTACATAATAATTATATGTTTAACAGAAGCATAATATACTGTTTGCCACCAAAGACCCAGCCAAATGTATATAATCTTCTTATCAGTGCTTCCTATTTGTTGTAGATTCGGTGTCGCTGGTCTGTCCTTGATTTGAAATCAGTGTCTATTTCAACTCAATGCATCAGACAGGTCTTAATTACAATTGTCAACACACACACACACACCCACAGACCTACACCCACATGCACGCACGTGCACACGCACACATGCCCACACATAATTATATATAGAGTCTTCCCAATGCCACAAAGATTTCACTCAAAGCCTGGCTTATAATTTTCACCATCATAGTCTGACCAATCTCAGAACCACTTGTAGCATTACATAGGAGTATATACAACAGTTAGAACAGTAAATAATGACACACAATAATTAACAACTGCAGACATGAGGGTAATAAGACAGTTACTTAGCAGACAATTCAACCAAACAACATAGCTGTTTAAAACCTGATCCTTGGACTACCATTTGCAGCCATAGGCAGCACTAAGTGACATTACCCACTTGTACCTAGTAAACATTTAGCATATTCAAAGTACAAAACAACATGCCAACACACCATACATGAATTGTGTTTATGTGTGCATGTATGTGTGTGCTTGGGTTTGTGGCACACGGAGACCGATATCCTTGCAGCAGAGTGTCACGTATATTACCCTAAAAACGAAGGCCACCCAAATCCTCATATCAGAAAACCAGCATCAACAATAATTCAACATGTGCTACGCTCTGATCGAATTGCTAAAGCATCGCCGATGCACTTTCATACGAATCAGTGACATGCAGCAAAAAGCACCCATCTAAACAAAGATGTCCTCACACCCAGTTTTTCATCATGAAGGCTACCTTAATTTGTAACAAATTCAATTTTACACTCAGAATAAATCTCGGAACTTGCAGAGGTCAGTGGACTTCCATGAAACCTCAGAAATTTTACGAAAGAGTGTCAGAATACGATGTCTAACATGTCAACAGATAGTGTCAGAAGACGATGTCTAACATGTCAACAGATAGTGTCAGAAGACGATGTCTAACGTGTCAACAGATAACTAGCTGAACCACATTTTCAAGCAAGCATCAGGAGGTCATCTTTGCCAGACAACACACCGAACAAGACCTGCCCAGATAAATTAAAAAAACGACAAGAAACCGTCTACAAAGATTTACAGTTGATCATGTAAAATGACGGCCTTACCATAATTCATTATCGTTGGAAATGGCGTTGAACCGCTTGCATACTTGCGCCATGCTAGTCAGATCAAACTCGAGCAGATAAGAGAAGATCTTGAGAAGAACTTCGTCCGGCAACTCGTGCTGAAGGTAATATCCACCAGCAACCTCTGCACACACGAAAAAACAATTTATCACAGACGTTGCAATTTTCATCATCATCATCATCATCAACTACACTGCCAATGGTTCAGTGCTTGCAGGAATGTTTGAGCAGCATCACATAACAAACATGTGTTTGCATCACATAACAAACACATGTCTGCATCAACCTAATGACACAGTAGTCATTGGTGAAGTGCTCGCCTTGTGATGAGAAGTATTCAGGTTTGATATATACATATATATATATATATATATATATATATATATATATATATATATATATATATATATATATATATATATATATATATATATATATATATGTCTCTGCAGAATTGATGTGCACAGAAACAAGCATCATTAAAATGAAATCTCAAATTCTACACATGTATACCATATTACCATTGAACGATCAACTTACTGAAAAGTACTCTGCCAATACAGAAACAACCGAAAAGAGATTCAGTCATCTTTAGAAACAAGCAGACGTCGTAATCTATTTATGTACTGAAAATCTGAAATTTTATGCTTACCATTGTAAGATCAACTAAATGAAAACTACCCTGCCAATACAGAACAACTGAAAAGAGACTCTTCAGTCATCTTTCGATACATGCAGACGTCATAATCTATTTAATACTGAAAACTAATTAGGCTGATGGCACTGTAAACACAAAGCCAGCCTGACCAACTGCGACTTTCTATCCTTTCTATTGAGCACAATGATCTGAATACTGGTATTAAACTGTCACTTAAGCAGATAGTTTCCCATTCAAATCCTAGTCAGAATCAACCCAGACACTGTGACTCCAAATGCATACCAGCATAATTTTATGTATGGTACTTCTCTATGTGTTCCTCCTTAAGGCCACTAAACATTCTTCCTAATACATATCTATATAATATTTATATATCTATTGCGTATATATATTATATATATGACATTTCTTTTAACTAAACTGTCATTAGAGTCAATGGGAAGCAGCTGAGAGATCTGTGACTCAAGTTCATACTCATCCTGATTCCTGATTGGTCACAGGGCTCAACAGTGAGTGAGCAAATTTTCATAGCCATGGATGCACTGATATTGAACATATTGCAGGTGATTTAAGCAAATCTCTTGGCAATCTGTCGCCATGCCATCCAAGGCTCATAAACTGATCTGTGCATAATACGAAACTGGCAAGTGCAATGTTCATACTTCTGCGTGTATGATCTTAATGCACACTACATATTGAACACTGCACTGGAGAAGACAACGAATTGTAGAAAATAAACATTGCCATCATTGTCATCATCATCATTGTCGTCATCATCATCATCACAACCATCACAATTAGTTCCTGTCACATGAGAGCAATGGGTGTGAATAACATATGTAGCTTCAAACTGTCAAATGTACAAAATTCTACAATTCAAAAGGTGTCATCGCGTGACAGTTCTATATAAATAATAGAGATGTGAAAATCCACCACAAACAGCACTTTCAACAGGCAACTTTCAGTTCTAGACACCACTTGCTTACCTTACAACAACAAAACCAGACATATAATGCTAAATCATTTTACACGAAAATAACAAATTTACACTTTATGTGGAGTTATGGACTGTATACCACACCTGCAGCACAAAGTGTGCAGCTGCCTACAGATCCCCAATGGTTCTTAATCAAACAATGCTAAGCTCAATTCCAACAAGTCTGTAAGCGTGATAACACTTCATACACTAAATCACTTGGTGCCTGGCGTTCTTAGGTTGGCAAACAAATACAATTTTGCACCTTTGGGGATTAAACAGGTATCCTGTTGAGTGATTGCTGTGGTGGAGTTTATGCAGTATCCAATGAACATACATGTATATATCACGAATTTTTGGACCAACTATTCAGCCAAATACGAATACGAATAGCATACAAAATAGGTCTACTGACAACATTCAAAATTTCCATGTAAGCAAACTGTTTCAGTTCAGCAAATTTAATACCCAAACTAAAAGTAAACAGTTAATTGCATTTAATTTTTGCATCCTTCTGCCAGTCAGTGTACACTCGCTATATCAGTCCCGTATGCAGAAACAGATTGTCTCATGATAACTATTTATTTTCGGTACCAACACTACTATTCCACAAAATCCCAAATAGCTATTTGGCCCATATTCGGCTATAAAGTGAATGTTCGGTACAACCCCGATATATACATAAACATATAAATGAAGATAAAGGGTAATTTGGACTAACAATAAGGGGAGCCGTGGACTTGACAAAGGATCAAGCATAATGGAGATTATTTACTTGTGCCCATCACCCCCATTGTCGCCAAATGGTTAGTGTCAGAAACTAGTTTACATATATATATATATATATATATTACATTATATATAATTATAAATATATATATATTCATACATGCATGTATATACAGGACACGCAATGGATTAGGTTACACTAAAGTCCTGAATGTGCTGGCACACAAGAAATTAACTAAGCAAGTGTCACAGTAGACACACATACAGACGCTTGTCTGCTCCCAAATTAGAAGTAGGCAGAATAATTTATGTGTTCTGCAGGAGAGCAACAACAACAAAGTATCAGAAATAAGAAGCGAAAGTTCTCTCAAAGATGACTAACAACAGACAGCAATGCAAAACAGAAAAAGAAAAACCCTCAGTTGATCGAGAGTCTTCAGACAATCAAACAGAAACTGCAATTTAAATTAATCAGAAGTTCCGCAAACATAAGCCAAACTGAAAGCAAAGATGTGCAAAGATTTTCATTTTCAGATCACATGCTGTGTAGTTGTGTACAAGTAAAAAATGTAAAAAAAATTCACACAATAGGCAGATCTATGTAAAACACAGCTCTGCCTTTCAAAACCACCAACTAAGACCACTGTACAGCCGAATATAATAAGAAACCACAAACAAGTTAAAAATCTAATCTAAAAACTCAAAACTATGTGCTGCCAAGACAAAAAAATCTGATCGATTTCAACATTTATAAGACAATAAAAGCACAAAGAAAGACAAACGAAAGTCTTTCAGCTATTTATGAAGATCAGAAAGCCAATGTTCAGTGTCAGCAAATATCAATCAAACTCAATCAATCCAAAATTGTCCTACATGTACATTGTACAACATTTCCAATTATCTTGCTTGTTTCAGCCCAATTTCATAAAGTTCTTCCATGCTAAACCCAACCCAGTCCAATTAGCCAATCAAAAGAGACAAGCTCTACCTACATTCAGAGCATTTCTGTCTGAGATATTTGACCAGTTCTGGATGAAAAAATTTGGCTTCATGCCAGTGACAGTTTAATTTCCACAGCAAATTGCTACACTCTCAAAAACACAGATTAAATGCACTGTAAACAAACCACACGCGTTCCTCTTTTTAGAGTTAGAGTTACTCGCTTGCTCCTGAAATCTAACACTCAACTTCAGCAAGCCTTAGAGAACACTATTAATTTACTATTCATGACTTAGTCTGCTTGCTTGTGAAACTAATTTGTCAATTATCATAGTCTCTGACAATCGATAGCAAAATAATAATAACAAATTATATAAGACCAATCTAAATCATTCACTCAGTTATAGTAAATTAATTATGCAATTACTACAGCGCACGTGAAGTTTCTATTTGAACAACGAGAAATTCTTAAAGTTACAAAAACTTGTATACTTATTTCAGATTTATTTATTTATAAGGTTCTTATGGAACTCAATATGGCTGTAATACCAAATAAGTGAGTACTTGCAAGTGATTTATTTACAGAGCATGAACACCATCAAATCACAATAACAGCAATCAATACAAACTCAAAATCTTCAAGTAAATGATACAAAAGTCCAAAAGATTAATCCAAAAAAGGATGAAAGGAAATCAAAGGTCATATGGAATAGGATGGATTGACCACTTTCTGGATAATACTATAGTACTTAACAGAAGTAGCAGTGCAAAAAATGAAATGCCCAGCATGAGAATACATATATCACCCAACTAAAATAAAGTAAATGTGACAGGTAGGGAGGGGGTTTAAGTCTAGATACATATCTATACCAAACAGTTTAAACATTTTGTCTTAGAACTTAAAAAGAAAACGTTAAGTTTTAATAAACAGATCTTTACCAAACAGGTTCTTAGTAAATGTTACTAAAAAGATTCTTAAGGGTGGGTAAACTATAACATAATTCAAAAGATGACTCCATACATCTAAATGAGCAATCACACGTAGTATCTGCCAACAGTACACTCACACCACTAACAAACATGTTATAACGTGTAAACAATGGGGCCTATTTAATACACAGATGCACAGTGCAGAGTTTCAGGAGGAGGTTGTTTGTTGTTAGGCTGCATACCACAGAATGTCAGTGCCAAATTACCAGACAATTTATGTCAAGGAAGTACTCTGGTTAGTTACAATCCTAAAGCATACCTGCTATGGAGGCAGAGTTGGAAGCTTTTGAGCGTCTGGCGCGTTTTGGTGGTGTTGGAGTGCAGAAGCCAGGACTGGAAACGTCCGAGCCGGATGACACGGAGGATGAGACGGGCGATGATTTACGCCGGAGGTCATAGCGATGGCTGTTCCCAGCAATCTCTGCAAATGAAATCCGCTCTTCCAGCGGAGTCACTGGCGACAGAGCTAAACAAACCAGAAGATATGAACAATCACTCGAGAAACTACTGAACATCAGCTATGCCTCAAACCAAAATAATCAAATAGACGCATTATGCATCTTTCACTGTGATTTATGATGACCCATAAACTAGTATAATTTTTAGGAAATTGGACAAATAGCACACAATTCAAGATGCATATAAATATTATAAAAATAAATAACAGATATGTATTTAAGATGCTTATTGTTTGTCAACCAGAATGTAACTGAACAGATAAATCCACACATGACTGAGACAGAACATTCAAATATATATCTACTCTTGAGCTTAAAATATATAAGGACCAGTTGCCAATCCTCTCCCCAGAATAGATGAGCATGGATGGCATTGGGCAGCCATCCCATCTTCATGTATGATTATATATATTTATACATGTATGTGTGTGTGTGTTTTTGTGTGTGTCTGTATGACAGTGGGTGGCCAGTCCATTATCAACCTCCTGAACCACTGCACTGTATAATGTGTATATGCAGGGTGGATGATCAGTACTCTGCTACAAGCTTAATCCCATTAGTAATACACTAAACTCCCTTAAATGGACAAGTACCCCAGAATAAAGAATACAGTACAGTGCAGACTACTAGTAGACTAGTAACTGACACCACCCATAGGCTTCTGCTTCACCCTACAATGCGTTGGCACTTGGTAGGGTCCCACAGCACTCATTACCATGGACAACTCTTTTGCAAACTGTATCAATGGTACTTCTAACTTTGTAAATGAAGTCTGGCATGCCAAAGATGCAGTATATATCTGACATGTGAGCCAGTCATTGCTCATGCCTATTCATCACCGGCAACAATGTTTATGCCACACAGTTGTCCACATATGAACTTCTGACTCTTGTCTATGACACAGTATATCTAACTTGGACTTCTGGACATATCACACACAAACACACACCAGGGCAAATATGCACAATAATCTGGCATGGAAACTGGCATTTCCAGACATGGTGCATGCCAATGAGAAACTGTACTGGGTGTGGATTGGACATGCTTCAAGATAAAAGACTGATTCTGGCTAATCCAATAGAATTCATCTGCAGGTTTGTTCTACTATAAATTTATTTAGCTAAGCCAGACCAGAATAATTAGACAGATCTTGAACATTGTCAAGAGCTTAAAGATCTCATTTGCATATATGCATTCTTTTGTGACTGATTCTGTTTCAGAAGAGACCTATGTGCAACTCAGGGAGCTTGCATAATTTGTCTCCTCTCCTGCACATAAGAATGTTCAACTTGACCGTTTCATGAAGCAACCTTTCCACTTAAATTTACTTGTCTCTGCTTAGTACTGCAAATCGCATTGCATCTGCTGGAGCTCCACAGTGAAACCTTTTCCATCGGGATTCCGTTTTAGTCTGCTACGAAAGGGTTCTGTAGAACGGAAATATATGGCAGTGCATTCTGGACAGTGAAGGATGAAGCAAGAACCAGACGCATTTGAAATGAAAAATATCTGAAGATTCACTGGATATCATGAACTTCATGGCAGACAAGTCTACTTGCTGTTCTTGAGCCTACTGAAGTAGAAAGGAGTCTACGTGAATTAATCTACCAGATGAAGCCTTCATATTTTGGGCATGTGCTGCCGAAAAGTGGAAACTGTCTCACAAAGGGGATTATCAAAGGCACAAATCCTGGATCAAGAGCTCAAGGGAGACCCCAAATGGCATATATTGATAATATAAAGTCATCATAGGTTAGATAATGTTCGGCCAGTTATTGGAGAAGACAAGAAACAGAAATGGATAGAATGAGATTGTCTGCGGTATGGCCAATCCTCAGCTCAAGGATGGCTGAAGAAGACAAGACAACACTAAAACTTCATTACAATACAATGTAACAATAACGTAAACACGAGCAGTGCATGAACAATCATTGAACATTCAGGCAGAAAATGTATAAATAATTGTGCCTAGATACACTGTCAGTATAATAATATGCTTTGAACTACTAAATCTGAATGAAAGAATTTGAAAAAATTATGTCCCAGGATGATAATCAATGCATTTATTACTCTTTATCTAAATATAATTTATGATTGTTTTGAACATTAAAATATCAAGCACAGCATTGGTTGCACTTACGCATACAAATACATTATTGGTACAAAGGCAGTTGAAAGAGAGACAGAAACAGACAGAAAAACACAGAGAGAGATAAAGAGCAGAGACAGACCGACACACAGACAGAGAGAAAGAGATAGAGAAAGAGAGAAAAAAAAACAAAGGACAAAAAGACCAACGGGTGCAGACACAAGTGAAACAGCAAAATAGCAAAGCAAAGCAGAAGAGGAACAAAATACAACAGATATCGTAGCTAGTTTGGTCAAAAAGCAAAGCGAAATGCTTCATCAAGTCAAATATGCCTCAATTGCAACTTAACAAACATTACATTGAAACGCACACCCTCCTCAAGCGTGCGAGCATACATGTATATGATTATTCAATGGCTAACTGGAGAGGACACTGATAAAGTAGCAGTAATATCAGATTATGATTTTTGTAGAGCGGCGTCCGTTTTCAAAACTTTAAATTCAGATATAAATTCCCAATATAAAATGTTGCCAATACAAAGCAATAGCTATTATTATTCAAAACATATTTGTCATTTTGTATTTTAAATAAGGTTAAAACAATGCCAGCCTTTGCAAATAGCATGAGGCCATAATATCAGATGAACTTTGTCCATGAACCAAGTACAATTTCAACGAAAGCAAAAATGAAATTATCAGTCACGGTGGCATGATTTATCGACAGTCATAGGTGCCATCAATGTACTGGTTAGCACAGGAAAGCTTTTCAGCGATATAGCTAAACCAGAGAGCAATAATACAAGGACCTGGGAAAGCTGAATCGATTCATGACTTACAGCAAACCCTGTAGATTAATTACCAATGTTTCCAAAATAAGTCAAGATTCTCTGGCTAACAACAGCACTGTAGTTAAGTCAAGTGGAAGTCTACATTTTTGACAAACGAGCATTAATTGGTACAACAAATTCTGCACAAAGTCATAAGACTTCAAAATGATAATCTCTATCCATCTTAAAAACCTACAGGCATTTCTTGCTCTCACTTATATGTACTGACCAAAACAAAAAGATCACACCTAGAAGTGATTTGTACACTATGTAAGTTTACGACCTGACGGCTCAAATATAAAAAAAAAAATACAGCCAGCTGACTTGGTCAATGTGTCATTCAGTCTGTTTCACACCTAAACAACCAAACTGCACTGTAAGTTAAATGGTAGAATGCTGCAGTGTGAACAACTAAAAAATAATTAAGTTTCTGCATTTATATAGCGGTAGTTTACGTCCTATGCATCACTTTACTCTGGTAGTACATTGCTTGATAAGATATAATTGCTGCAGAAATATAAGCTGCATTGTAAAATGAGTGGTCGGATAGATAAAATAATTATGCTGCTCGCATGGAATAATTTACAACGGTAAAACAATGGATTGCCATATACTTGGTTTTTGAACTAATTATAATGCTCACGTACCATACTATTTACACTCTTACTTACTTCCTTTTTGCGGAAATATTGCGTTATTGATCAACAAAGGACAGAGCGCTCTTTTCTGTCCGATTCTGGGGCCATATTGTTTATTCGCTGCATGTCAACGACTAACCTCTAACCAATAAAGTGGTCACATAGAGCGGTGTTCGTATTCTTGCAAATAGAGTGGAGAAACTACAAAATTGACCAAATTCCCGAAGATAATATTCTACTATGGCCGCTGTTCAAATCACAGAGGGTCCTCAAGACAATAAACTAAAGGTTTAACACTTTACTAACACCTGCAGTGAACAACAATACCCATGATGTCATAAAAATAAATATTCCATACAAAACATAAATAAGAAATTCGCAATTATTTATCCTATACATCTAACTAAACTCTAAACACTGAACAATGTAGCCTAACATTCCAATAAACTGAACTGTATTCACCAGAGTCTTATAAAAATTCTTTGGCATTTTCACGTCATGAAATTTACTCACTGATGTGTGGTCACCGAGGTTTCACAAATTAAAAGGCTAGTAATCCGTAAAATTAAGCAAGTAGTGGTGTTAAACCCAAACATTTCCAGTTGTTATCAAGAGAGGGGCTACGTGGGAGAAACAATAAAGACCAACGCTTCATACGCATACCAAGATTCTGTGTCGAAGATTGAGGTGAATATCCATTGCCGATTCGTTTCCTCGAGCGGACACGAAGTCTCGTCGTTCTAGCAGAACTTGACGACATATTTGTCAGAAGAAACAATAAAATGCGCAGAAGTCTGGTTACCGACAACGTCTATTTTGATCAATGGACGGCCATATTGGGTACGTTCACCTTTTGTTCCATTTACCATCGATAATTGGGCGGCCCTAAGATTCGTAAGACCAATCAAACAGCGTTCTTGAAATTTGTCCTCATTACTGACCAATAGTGAGCGGTATTTAGAAATATTAGACCAATTAAAACGCAACAACATGATCCAGATTTTTAGTCCATTCCTCATGTATCTCTTGTAGAAACGGTAGAGTCTTTCGCTGTTGGTGCAAGCACGTGCAGCATGTACAACACCGAATAAATAGGCTAACTATTTATACTGTGGTGCAAGCTTTAAAAATTATTAACCACAGCCTACTTCAAATGAAGAAGTACTGAAGAAGGTGGAAGAGGAGCCTTGATGAGAACAAGGCAGAAGAACTGGATAGGACATGTACTGAGAGCCTGAGGCAACTCCTTGCAAAGAGACATTGTGGAGGGCAAAATGGAGGGGTCGAGGGGAAGAGGAAGACTTATGGAAAAGTTCTTGGACTGGAGTCACGTAGGCCTACTGGACGATGGAGGATGGATATGAAAAACTCAAAGAAAAAGCACAACATCGAGAAGAGTGGCGTCGTTGGGCATCTGAACCTGCCGATAGGCAGCTAACCTAAAGAAGAAGAAGCCTATAGGCCTACTTCTTTATTTTTTTTATCTGCCTTTGTAGGCAGGTTCGTACTTCCAACGGCATCATTCGTTACCTTGTCCGGTTCTCAAGATCTCCTTTGACTTGCTATAACCACAGTAGGCCTATATAACCTTCTTTCGTCATTCAAATCAATGAAATTAGGCCTATCTTCGATCTTCCTCTTGTCTTCTTAAAGCGAGACACCATTCTTCTATTAGCCTAATAGCCTAATTATTGTGATTCTTGATTAAGAGTGAGTTTCCCCTCATTATATGTTGCCCAATCATTTATCGGTCTGATTCAGATATCGCATTTTCTCTCACAGCCTGCATTAGGCCTAGGCCTACCTCTTAATTAAGGCCTATCAAATTTTTTCCCGCGTTCCGTCCAGCTTAAGCTGAATTAATAATTGTTAGGCCTACGTACGTGCTCTCGATATTTTTCCGTAGGCTAGCTATATTCGCATCTCAATTCTCAAAGGTTTCCTTTCTTTTGATGCTTTCATTCCCCGGTTCATGTTTCGGGTCCATTATAATTTATTGGCCTATCGATCATAGACTTAATTAGCCTAATCGACCGTTCGTTTTTCAGATTCTCATTTGGCACTCAGTAGGCCTACGTAGGCCTAATATCGTTATATATAGGCTATTACAGAACTGAACAGAGGGCATCTTTCCCCATAATTCTACATGACACCTTAATTGAATCATGGACCTATTAAATGTTATTGATGACAGTTTAGTGTAGAAAAATCATTAGGTTTAGTAAAAATCGATTTGGGGCATCCGGCCGATATTCGTTTTTTGGGAATTCAGGTTACATCCGTGGAAATTATGAGTTAGGGATTGTGTTACCACTGAAAAGTAGACCAGGGCTGCACCAAATAGATGATTATTACTATTTGGCAGAATATGAATAATTGGACCAACTGTTAGACCGAATATGAATAGTTTACAAAATAGGTAGGCCTATAGGGGCAACATTCAAAATTTCAGATATAAGAAAACATTTCAGTTCAGTAAATTTAATTTAAAAAAATAAAAGTTAAAAGCTGACTACATGTATTTTTCATCCTTCTGCCAGTCTGTGTACACTCGCTATAGCAGACGCATATATTCGGTTCGACTGCTACTGTTTGTGCCGAATAGCTATAGCTATTTTACCTGCTATTTAGCCCGAACTGAATGTTCAGTACTGCCCTAGAATAGGCAAGCGTGCTTCTTCTGATTTCTCTAAGGAACTTCCAACTGTCAATATTATTCAATAATAATAATAGTAATAATAATAATGATAACAATGATGATAACAAGTCTTAATTAGATGCAGTAATTAGTAAAAAAATTACTACATACACTACACTGTCTGTACTAAATCCTCCATCAGAATTAAGTTAAGAGCTAACCCTGATGGAAGATGCTATCAAGACCAGCATGTTAAACATTAAAGCATAAATTTTTTAATATTACAGTTAATGTCGTTGCAGAGTTAAGTACATGAGGTCCGTGTGAAACAAATGAATCCTGAGCAGATGGTCGTCGTTATGTCTCTAAATTGTGTCGGTGGTTGATTCGAGGTTGCTCTTTAGCTGAGCGAAGCTGGGTCTCCTGTCGGCATCCTAGGAATGACACAAAAGCATTACCTTAGACCTACAGGAAACACAGTTGAAAAATTGTAACATGCGTTTTACATGTATTATGCATATGCTTTACCCTTAGTAATAACGATACCCTTAATGTTTTCACATTGTTTAAACTAAAATGAGTTTAAAACTACAAGCATAATTATGTCAAGATCATGTAACATTAAAGAAAGTGTAAGGTGTTTGAAGTCTAAAATCTTTGTTTTCTGGAGATGTACGGTGCATAAGAAACCCTTAAACACTCAAGTCACTTGAAAAGTACACAAAGCTTCCTCTCCAACAACTCATATTCGGCCAGGAAAACAGCCAACAACTTTTATATCTGTGATCAACTAAACTAAACTGTTTGTCCCTGACATTAATGACTATCAGTCTGAATATTCTGCAAGTTGAGCACTATTTGATAAGCTGGCTAGCTGGTTAGCCTCTAACCGCCTCCTACTTAATGCTTCCAAAACTCAATTCATCTGGTTGGGTGGACGTAGACGACTGGCAAATGTTGATCGTTGTGCCGTGGCTAAAGCATTTCCCCATGTTACCTTTTTTGATTCTGTCCGGGACTTGGGTGTTATGCTTGATGAAGAACTTAGTTTCTCAAAACATGTCAACCAGCTGACTCGTGGCTGTTACTACCAAATTCGTCAGCTACGGGTCATCTCTCGCTCCTTATCAGAGAACTCTGCTGCTACCCTTGTTCATGCTTTTGTTACCAGCCGCTTGGACTACTGTTGCTCTATTCTGGTTGGTTTGCCTCTATTATTGATATCCCGACTTGACCGTGTTCTTCGGTCTGCAGCCCGGCTAATTGGTCGAATCCCCAAATATGCATCCGTTTCATCTTACATTCGTGATACTCTACACTGGCTCCCTATCTCACAGCGCATCGAATACAGAATTGCTTCACTGGTTTGGCGTTGTCTTCTTGGCTGTGCCCCGACTTATCTGTGTGAACTCTGCTGTCCATTATCTGTTGTCCTTTCTCGCAGAGCCCTTCGCTCTGCCTCTAGCGGTAAGCTTTTGGTCCCGCGTGTTGAATCATCAACCTGTCAGCGTCGTGCTTTCTCAGTTGTAGGTCCTTCTGTCTGGAATAGTCTCCCGTTGCAGATGCGCTTGCTGCCTAGGGTCGACTCGTCAGTGTTCTACAAGCTCCTTAAAACTTTTTTGTTTCACCGTGGTTGGACTGGGAGCGCTTCTGAGTGGATTTCTTGAAGAGGCGCTATATAAATTCTTGAAATGAATATGAATGAATATTCGTCAAATAGCTTAAGGCCTGTTTGGATTCAATGATTTAATTGTATTGAAGAGCGACAGCTGTGTCACAAGCGTTGTACTTCCAGTTCTTTCATACATAAAATCAGAATGCTGCAGAAGTCAGTTGTGCTGCATTACGCATAGCTCCCAGCACATTATATTTCATTCAATCACAGCCAGTTGTTTGCTAAGAAATTCTGGAATGTACTGAAAGAGTTGAATGGTTAGAACGTCTTCACATGCTAACCTCAGTTTATTAACGTGGAAAAGAATAAATTGAAACAGTTAGAAGACTAAGATCTTAAAGTATAGCAATCCCTTCCTTGTACTCACTGAATTCCAACATTCGGACATAATCGCAAAAATTGGCTCTGGACATTTTGGTGGTCGTGAAAGGCGATTCTTCTTATGACAGACTGAATTAACAAGGTCTGCATTTGGCAAGTTATCATAAGGCATCTCTCCTGCAGTAAAGATTTCCCACATAAGAACACCTACAATAGAAAGACTAAATCATTGTAACATAGCCACAGAATTTCTCTTTTGTTCAGACCAGTTTAAATCAAAGGCTCAGTCAGGATCTTGATTTAATTAAGTTTAGTCTAAGCTACTTTCTTCATAAATCATTATGACTGTCATCGACTACCTGCACACTTGCCATGATCAGAATAAGACAGTGAGAAGGCAATGTACCATAAGATCATACACAGCATATTGAGAAGGTTGCAGGTACTGTGACCAAGTAGAACAGTGTCCCATGAGTAGTGGCACAAACTGAAATTGATTTTAAGCTTCCTTTTTAAAAGGCACTCTTCCATAGGCAATTATGTGCTAGAAAAGTTCTGCACTGGCAGGCTCTTGCAAAACTGCATTCTCTCATTTGCATGTATTGGGACCATGTTATGTTATTCCATTTTCCGAACGTTTTCAAGTTCTTACAGATCTCACGCATTTGCTTTAACACGAAAGAATAACTTGCCTAAAGTTGCAAAAAAAGATTGTTTTTAATTGGCAAATAAATATTATAATTCGGTTTCTTTTCATGTGGATGATTTGTTACTAAAGTTTCACTTTTAGTGACCATCAATTGGTACAGAATTAATTTTATCATAGCAGCAGTGAAACGATGGACAAAAGACATGACAAAGTATGAAAATGCAGCAAAAGGCCCATATGAGTATTGTATTGAAGCACGAAGTTAGACATTAGACCACTTGATTATGTTAGATTTTGTCCTGTTCAACTTGTTAATTCAAGTTGGCTAAACTTACCAAAGGCCCAAACATCGGTCTTGGCACTAAACTTTGAATACTGGAGAACTTCCGGTGCTGACCATTTTACTGGAAATTTAGTGGGTGAACTGGGAGTGTAAAGTTCATCAGCCACAAACCTTTAACAGATACAAAAATTCCTTTGTTATTTTAAAAACAAACACTCCAAGTTGAAACACTTTTCCAGGTTCATTCAATTGTTTGAAAATGGTAAATGTGCACTCTATACGTCAATATGGTTAAGTTTTCTACCTTCTCTTGCTACTAACCTTGAATAAAATTGCTGAGATGTTGATGTTGATGTATGGAAAGAACATAATAGGATAGCATTTCTTGAGTGAAAGGCAGATTTAATTATTGTAAAAATTGTATTCGTGGTGATATACACAAAGCACTCCAAATATATCGATATTCTATGGTTCATATTACAACATTTGCCTACAACACAAATCGTTATTTACAGTCTCAATTTTCAGAACCTGTGATAATGAATCTACCTTGCAAGCCCAAAGTCAGCAACTTTAATGATGTTACTCTCTCCAACAAGGCAGTTCCTTGCGGCGAGATCACGGTGGATGAACTTTTTCGACTCCAGATACACCATGGCATCACAGACCTGGAGACACATGTCGAGCTGCTTTGGTATTTCATCAAGAAGCTTATGTCTGTTTCGCTTCAGGTAATGAAGAAGAGCACCTGGTCAAGCAAATGCACCAAACTCACGAAAATAAAGAAACATGTTCATGAATCAGATAACTTTTTTAAGCAAGCTCTGCATCATGCAATTCGAACATATTCAAAGACTGCAATGACATGATAGTTACAACCAGTAAAGAATGTGCACATTTTCATTAAGCTACAGTACAAGATGAGAAAGACAGATACACCAACAACCTTGGCTTATATGTTGCTACAAAGGACTGTTAATAAGGTTTTAAAATTTAAACCCAAGAGGTGAAATGTCGATACAAAGCAAATGGTGGTACGACAAAAACTGTTCATAGAAATACTTGATACAGATTATATAGTGACATGAGTTGTACCGGTAAATGTAAGGGTGCCTACTAGACTGGTCCACAATACAATGGCAAAAAATCATCTTCATCAGAACTAGTCTCCACAAGTCTACATCTGTTCTACCTCGCCTAAGTGAGATGTGGGCCAAATTTGAAGCAGATTGGAGCATGTTTAGGTGGTGCTCAAGTTCAAACAATCTATCCTTAATAGGGTCATTCCATGTGAGATCAACCAGACTTTCTCACCCTCACTTTTAAGTTTTGCTGAAAATTTACCATGTATTTGCCCAGCATTTGGAAGCACATATACAAAATTTTATTGAGATATTTTGAAAACTGACTGAGATATACCATATTAAAGTGAGCAGCTAGGCGAAAATTTGCATCGAATTGTACGGAATGTTCTCTGAAGGCACATTCAACATAAAATAACTTAAGACGTGGAGCAGATAGAAGCATGAGGTTTCCACTGCTGCTGCAGCAAGTTGGTGGTGACCATCAGGCCTATTATAATGATTGTCTGTTGAGTAGAGACTTTTCAGGACAGCTGCAAATATGCCTTTTCATAACTCGAAAACTGCATTTTCTTGAATTTACCTGAGAAACAGCAACTGCAAGAAATCTGGTGTCTGTTCACATTCTAATTTCGCAAGTAATTGGTTACTACTGGATGTACTTGATTTTGGTATTTAATTGCAAATGAAGTCATACTGGCGTGCCAAACTTTATCCAGCTGATGAAAGAGAGTCAATTTTATCTTTGCCCAGTGGAAATTGTAATAATGGTAAAGACAAGAAGCGGGTCTGAAGTTTAGCTAATGGGGAAGGGCACAGAGTAACTGCATGCCATGGCAGGGTCATCTTCCAACGAATGTGAACGACTTCTTCGACTTCTAATGCTCGTTAATGTCCAGAGAAATTCTGCACTCAAAGAAGTTGCAGCTTTAACCATTTCAAAGTTATTGAAATTTGGCAGTTTATTATTACTCGAATAAATCCACATCAGAGAGGTTGAAGGCATGGACATGAAGGTCATCGACTATGTCTCACTGCACCGGCATGGGGAGGGAAACTGTTATCTGACTCTACTGGCAAGAAACGAACAGTAGACGGAATTGCAGTATTCATCACAAGAAACGGAGAAGAGACCTTACTGGGAGTTCCAAAAATTGACCGTGGAACTGGTTTAGAACAAGCCAAAGCCTGTTTGAGCACACTGGATGACTGGGGTCTGCACCATCTCCAAAATCTAGTTCGTGGAAGTGTTTGAAATCACTACCCGGCATTCTGGGAGGCGACTCTGGAAGGATACCATCAAAAAGAAGACTCTGAGGTTGTTTGACAAGAGAATTTGGATGGATGTCAAAACACTGTTGGTAGCAAACCTCCGCCTTTCTACGATTCATCAATTCTGTGAACTGCCTCAACCGTCCTTCTGAGTCTCTTGAATCTCTTAGACTTGCATGCTGTTTCGCATAGAGAGCTACTGTCATCTTTGGCATTCTGGACTTGAATGGAGATGGGAAGACTCAAGCTTGCCTGGTAAGGAATCCTGAAGAATTGTGCGACAATCCCTTCAATAAGGATCTCTGAATGGCAGCGTCGGTCATGACAGTTGCGAACAACTCTGCTGACCAAGCCATTGCTTTGTTGTAACAGCACAGTGTGGTGATGTTTATCAGGCTGGGCCCCCTCTTATCTGTGTGAGCTTTCCTCCCCTATCTAATTGCATAGGCCGCCGCGCACTGCGCTCTGCTGTCCATGGTGACTTTATGGTTCCTTTCACTCACTCTGCAGCAATGCAGAGCCGCTAGTTCTCTGTGGTTGGTCCAACAACCTGGAATGAACTTCCCTTGACTATGCGACACCTCCCAAGCTGTTCCCAATTTCACAAACTCTTGAAGACCTCTTTTTTGCTTGACCTCGGTCTGGAGCGCCTCTGGGTAGGTACATGTACCTTGAAGGGGTGCTATAAAAATTACGATTGATTTATTGATTGATTGAAGTCAGCACTGACAAAAATTAATAGCAGAAGCAGTTCCTTCTTTAGCTCGTGAAACTCCACGGGAAGACCTATTCGTCCTGCTCCAAGGTCAAGTTGATGAAGATTGCAGAGGAGATTGAATGACACTGAAGGTGCTGTTCAAGAAGAGTTCTAGTGTTTCCATAGCAACATCGTACATTTTGAAACCTTTTTATTTTTTTGCTGCAATTTTATGTTTTAATTCAACCCCAAATCTGTTCTCTGTTCTTCCATGCAGATTACCGATTTCATGCATTCAATGGTTAAAATACCATGACCTTGAGCACCAACTAGATATTCATCAATCGCCCTCAAATTTGGTAGATGTAATACTGGGCAGACATAGAACAAATATAGGGTTGTGGAGCACAACTCTGAGAAAGTTTATGATTTTGGACCAGTCTAGTGACTGCCTACCGTGTTTCATAAATTCTGTCACAATGTATATAGGGCTGACTTCCTTACAGACACCGTAGAGTAGAACTAAATTCTTGTGGTTGAGCATCCTGTAAAAATAAGAATATTTTCTAATGTTTATTTTACCATTATCTTAATATTATATGCCAATGATTGAGATGGAGTTACACAGGGTCAGAATTAGACATGTTAGTGTTATGACTAGGTCTTGATTTCTATCATTTAGAATTACTCAAAACTCGCTGGCATAACTAGACTCTTTTGAAGGGCTTGAACTTTTAAAATGGCAAGAGACGAGCCGAGAGGATTCAGCGTATTGGGGCAGTAGCGACGCCAGCTATACAACTTCAACAGGTTGCGTCAGGGTCATGAGAGTTATTCAGCAGGTCACAGAAATTAGATGAAAAGAAGGTATTAAGATTTTTGGCAGGTCATAAGGCAGATCATGAGTAAAATAGGCAGGACAAATGACCTGCCACCAGGCCCATGACATAGGCCTATGGTGGCACAGTCACTGTATTTAAGTCTTTAGCTTTGTTTGGGCGCTTAAAACACCCCAAGCCCAACACCATTTGCATCCCTGCAAATACTTCAAATATGAGTACATATTGATATTATCTTCCTTTAATTATATAAAACTGAATAGATACATCTTTATCGTTTTATTGATGTAATAAATGCATGTGAGCCAGATGGTACGTACGCCATGACCTTCGCTTCGCTAATGAACTCATTTTCCGTCATGCAGTTGGCTTTGACCATTTTAACTGCCACGTCAATTGTTCCCTTGTATTTACCATGGACGACTTTCTATGCATTGCCACATGAAAAACATTTTAACTCTTTATGACAGATTATAGACCTCTGAAAACATACATTGAAGCAATTAATTAAATTGCAGACAAACAATATACAGTTTCCTATTAAATTCAATTTTAAATAAGCTCATCTAGGAATATACCCATAAACCAAAACAAACAATATTATAACGTTTACAAATAGTGTGCTTTGTGCTGCTTTAATAATACTCTAATGAAGAGCAGTGATAGGTAATTAAAATTATGTAACTAAATAATTAGAACTAGTTAGCATAAGTTCGAATTTCATAATTAGAATTAGCATTGATAGGATAACTAATTAGAACTAGCACTCAACTAATTAATTAGAATTGGGTACTGATATCAGAATACAAAACCACAGAAAAATGCATTTTTCAATATATTGGACAAATTATGACAAAACTTGAATATCAAAATTTGGTCTTTATTTTATTTCTTTATTTTACTGTTGAAAAGTCTTTATTTACAGCAGATCAGTAGTTGCACTTTGGGACTAACATGAGTTGTAAAGTATTGTCTACAAGCCTATATCTTTACTCATTTGTAACAAATCCTGCAACAATAAATGCTTTCTCTGTTGATGCTGATATTGCAAGGATAACATGATGGATCAGATGCAGCTGAAAAGCACTGAGAAACCTCGTATTATTTTCTTACTAGAAGCGTATAAGAATGTTGCTGCTAAAACATGCATTTCAAATTAATTTTTATTTTATTTGTTTGTTGAAATTTTTGATGAAAGCAAGGTATAAGAAAAGGCAAAAAAGTTCTTAGTATTGTAAGATAGGCTATCTTTCTGTGAAAAATATCTTACAATACAAAGAACTCAAAATATTGGTTGATATTTGTTAGTTTCAATATAAAAAAACCAAAGAGAGTATACTATACATGTAAGGAAATATGTAGGCAAGGTAGTTATGAAGCCAATTATAAGATTTTAATTAGATTAGACAACTTTTAATTAGAATTAGCAAACATTAACTAAGTAATTAATTATAATTGGCCACCATGCAATTGTTTAGGCTATAGCAAATTAATTAATACAGCAGTGATGGGTAGCTAATCAGTGTCTGATTAATTAGCCACCCATCATTGCTGCATTGTTTCCCAGTCACTTTAGTACACTCTCATTGCTAAATTGTTGAAATTACTTACTCCAAAGTTTCCGGCACCTAAGTCTTCCAGAATTGTCAGTTCTGATAAGAGAATTTCTTTGGTTTCTACAGCAACAAAAGCATCGGATGTTGAAGGCAAAACGAGCTTTAATAATATATATTGTAATCCAACTATTTCCTACATCAAAAAGTAAATAAGTGTAGCATCCACAAAATGTCAGAAACGTCAGTGAAAACAATGTGAAACTCTGCAAAAGATTCTGATACAACCAAATCAATGCAATAATAATTCCAAATTAAAATTTGAGTTTTGGAAACAACCTTCTGTAATAGAGGGCAATCTCCTTACAACAACAATCTCTATATGGATCATTCTCCATATTAACAAATGAACAGGCAGCTATTCATAAGGCAGCTGTTCATATGTTTTTATTATGCAATTAATAACTAAACAACATTTATACTGCAGTTTTGAGGAGATCTGTAGGTGCTTTGAATGAATTTTTTAGTGAATGTTATCCCTTTATACGACAATATGTTGTGCACATTGAGCAGAAACATACCCACTTGACTGAATGACAGTCCAAACTGTGAGGATCATGAAACTAAAAAGCCTAGTATGCAGCTATTATGCCTTCATGCCTTCATCTTTTCCCACATTGACTACTGTAACTCATTACTATATGTGGCCTACCAAAACTTTGTCTGCTTCCACTCCAATTGGCACTTAATGCATCTGCTCATTTGATTTACCGCCTCCCTCGTTTCTCTCACATTTCGACTTTTATGACTGAATGCTTCATTGGCTTCCATTAACTGCCTGGATTCAATAAAAAAAACCTTTTTCTTACATATAAGATGTTTTTGGGTCAAGCACCTCACTACATAAAATTATGTGATCTTATTTGCTACCATTGGACGTCTTCTCCACTCCTTAAACCGTCATGACCTTCTTGTACACAGTCCAGCATTGTGCCTTCGTTTCTGTCGGCTCTTTGCTGTGGAATGGCCTTCCTACTACAACTTGTGCTCAGATCTTTTTACGGAGGTTCTTCGCCTCTGATTAGATTGTACTGTGAGAGATGCTCTATAGAATATAATAAAAAGTATGATAGGCTTATTATTACTAGCAGTAATGATTTAAAACCTAGTCATACCAAATACATCAATCTATAGAATCTGCCACTGTGCTTCTCATCTAAGCACTGGTATATCTGTAAGAAAAACTAGGAATCTAAAAAAACTGCTTTTCATGAGGGGTTCAATAGCCAGAAAGATAAACATGGGTGGATTTTGGCCTTTTAGGGTAATGACAAGGAGGTATTAAAAGGTGAAGCACACAGAAACTGAAGAGGGCTTAAAATATTGGCTTGCCCAACCAACTTTATAACTTGAAGTAGTATGCAAGTGATGTTCCCTTCACCACTTTTCTCCAATTCAAAGCAACTTACCATGTCCTAGACCAACAGATGGCAGTGTCATTGAACATCTTGTGCTAGAACCTGGCGGTGATTTCAGGCAAACTGCAAGACCTAAGTCCAATTAGCAAAACATAAAATCACATTACATTTACAATAATATTACAACAACAATTATTATTATTATTGAAAATTTTTAATGTAAGTAAATCATGAGTAACTAAAAAAATGCAAATTTGAAGCATGGAGAATCTGAGTCATGGAACAGCAATGACAAGAACAACAAATCTGACACTGGTAGTAATGACGATTAGAACAATAAGCAGTTATACCAGTAGATGGTCATGTTAAGCAAATAAACAGTCAAAACAACATATATTTTCAAAACATATGCTACAAGCCTCGATTGATAATGCTCTGTAATTGTGCAGAAAAGGACTTGCCCAAAATTTCTATATAAAATATTATAGCAACTGCTTCACAGGTTATTTTGAGCCAGTATTCTAAATAGAACAATTCTGTTAGGAATGCTTGAAGTCAAAGTATGCAAAATGATCAACTTTAATTAAGAATTACGTTAAAAACTGTTCAATAAATTCCAAAAGTTTTACAAAAAATTACCTGCAGCATTCTGCTTGTGGAAGACGATCAACTCCCGTAGACTAGAAAAGGCGTGGCCCTCCACAACGGAATACATTCCACTATTGAGCACCTTTATATGATAGTGTTTAACGACTTTATCTGAACTGGAGTGTTTACCATGTAAAACAAATAAACACAGAAAATGACTTTCTAATATCAAGGCTTACAAATTATGTGCTAACTTCATGTCCTATCTACCAAATTATGTACTACCATGATGCCATTTGATTTTCACATGATCTGATGGACTGTCCTTGCAAAAACATAAAAGGCACTATGTAACATCTAAGACTAATACTGGCACATTCGAAAATCTATTGTTTTTTCATACAATTTAGTTATATTATACCAATTCTATTGGAAGCTTGTTTCATTTTGATTTTAAAGCATTATTAATTTATAGAGGGCCATGGGCACCCACATACTTTTGCAGGAGGAGCAAAACGCTGGTCAGTGGTCGTGGTTAAATGTTTTAACAAGAGTTTGTAAAACAGAAAGCAGGATGCCAGGATGGGATGGATCGACAATATTAAAATGTGGATGGAAGTGTCATCTGATCTGCTGCTGACAGAGGCTGAGGAGACATGAAAAGATGGTGAAAACTTGTCCATGAAGCGACCAACCCTCGGACCGAGGAAGGTTGAAGACAAGACAAAAACATAAAACCATAATCAAGTGATTGTCTACATTTTTCAAAATTCATAACCTTTAAGAAATCTAAAAACATCTGAACACTAAAAAGTAGTTCTCACATGTTTGTACTGAATTACCGATAATTAATTACCTACACTGCTGACTTACCAAAGAACTGAAAGTGAATATTGTCCTGGTTTTCGTGAATCGCGAATAATGAAACTTCCTTCTGTGCCTGTCTGCTTTAGAATCTCTTCTGCTCGAGTTGGGGTCGTATCCGAATAATACCAACTAAACAAAGCCAAAAACAAAGTCAAAGCATGAATTGCAATCATAGCAATAAATATGTGCAACTACTACGGTACCATAGTGTAAAATGGCTTACATAGAAAAATTTGAAAATCCCCAAAATAATAATAATAACTGTTGAGAAATGAAAGATAAACAAACTAGTACAAATAATGATGCATGTATGTACGTCTCTAAGATCTTAAACATTTGCATTCATATTAACCAATAAGGATAAAATTCACGAAAAACTCTGCCAAGAAGCTAAGCAATTCAGCATTGACGGAACTAGTAGGAGCAGATTAATTCAGGTGACTGGGTTTAAAGAAATTATTCAAATTCAGAGCTGACACATACGAATGAATTGCATGTCAAAAACTTTGTCAGTCTTACTCATATTGCTTCAAAGAAATTTCCTTGTTGTTTTCATTGATTATCTCAATGTAACCGGATGGAACAAATCCTGATTCCCTGACAGACAAACAATAAGCATACATGTAGAAGTGTGCTCAGTTATAAAAACAAAATGGAAAAGGAGCAATTTGTATACGGTTCTCTTCCAACATTTACTCAATATATAATTAAATTTACAGTCAACTTTATTCTGTCGTTATTTTATTTTTGTAAAGAATTGTTTTACATTTATGCTGTGCATTGCTTACCCAAAGTGATAAACATTAAGTGAAGCACTGAAGCTGCAGGAGTGTTTACTTGCCTATTGTAGGGCAGAAATTAGTTATTATCATCAGGGGCGGAAACCTGGTCCGAACTTTGGGGGGGGACGGACGAGCGGCTGAAGGACGATCGCTGAAGCGCGAAGCTCCGAGTTGGGAGGGGTGAAGGAAGGCTGTTTTTTAATATACACATCTAATTAAAGCATTTTAGCTGTCATCAAAAATAAAAAATGATCCATTTTCTCAGTTCCGATAGAAGTAGTTCAAACTGTAATTTTTTATTGAACACGATCGGAGTGCAGATTGCATTAGACACCTTTTTAAAGTTTATATTATGAATTTATATAATGCTGGAGAGTGCAAAATTTCACACAATTGCTTTTCAAAAAACATTCGAAGCATTTAACATAGACACCTCTGTAATGCATTAAATCTACGATACATATATAATTATAAAAAAAATGCAATGTACTGAATTTATTCAAATTCATGACTAATTTCTATGCGTTAATTTTTTATATGCAAATTATGTTTAATAGAAAGACTGGAAAGATGACTAAAAACGGTGTTTACTCAAGATCGTATGTTTTTTTAAATTAGATTTCCAGATTGAGCAGCGCCGTAATAAACACTGATAGAAATGAAAACATACATATTATATCTGCTATCAGAGCATTTCAAAGGAAGTTTCAGAACTGCACGACTCTTTCTCAACCATTCGATCTTCCCTAGTAAATAACTGCCAGTAAGATGACAATGGATTTTTGGAACTATTTTTAGCTGCGAGGATGTTATTTTACAACTCTCTAAGACCAATATAACTGCCTTTTTTAAAATCAACACATCTATGTGAACTTGCACGTTTAAAAGCCCTGCCAACTCTCATAATGCATAGCCTAAATCCGTTCAAAAGACCAAATCGTGGGCGGAGTTTGGTTTCCATTCTTGGGGGCTAAAAAACTTGAAGTTTGGATGTGAGGCGGAGACTTGGTCCAGATTGAGCAGCGCCGGATTTTTTTTCTCGATTTAAAAGTTAATGAGCATTTTTAGTCATCAAGTTTAATTGAAATCTAATAAAAAAAACATACTATCTTGAGTAAACACCTTTTTTAGTCATCTAGTTTATTTGAAATATCATAAAGCCTTACTATTTTCCGTAATAATCTTTTTTAGTCATCTAGTTTAATTAAAATATCATATATCCATGCTATTTTCCGTAAACACCTTTTTTAGTCTTTGAGTTTAATTGAAATCTCATAAAAACCATACTATTTTGCGTAAAGACCTTTCTAGTGATCGAGCTTAATCGAAATATAATAAAAACAAAATTGATTCCGTAAACACCTTTTTTAGTCATATAGTTTAATTCATATAACATAGATCCATACTATTTTCCGTAGACACCTTTTTTTAAACATCAACTCATGGAGTTTATTTAAAATCTCATAAAACCATACTATTTTGCGTAAACACCTTTTTTAGTGACCGAGTTTAATCGAAATATAATAAAACCATAATTTATTCCGTAAACACCTTTTTTAGTCATATAGTTTAAACTATATGACTAAAAAAGGTGTTTACGGAAAAAATTATGGTTTTATTGAAATATCATAGATCCATACTATTTTCCGTAGACACCTTTTCTTAGTCATCAACTCATCGAGTTTAATTAAAATCTCACAAAACCATACTGTTTCGCGTAAACACCTTATTTAGTCAATGAGTTTAATTGAAGTCTCATTAAACCACAATGTTTCCGTAAACACCTTTTTTAGTCATAGAAATTTTTATATTCTCATAAAAACCATACTATTTTGCGTAAACGTATTTTTTGGACATCGAGTTTAGTTTAAATCTCACAAAAACCATATTATTTTTCGGACAAAAAAGTGTGTTGACCTTTTCTTAGTCATCGAGTTGAAATCTCATAAATACCATTCTTTTTCCTTACACACGTCGAGTTTAGTAGAAATCTCATGAAACCATACTAACTTTCCGGACACACCCGTTTTAGTCAACGACTTTAATTGAAGTCTCACAACAACCATGCTATTTTCCCGGACAAAAAAGTGTTAATCATCGGATTCAAGTTTCATTCGTGAAAGTTTCTGGGGGGCTAACCCCCGGAAACTGTACCATTTTCCTTGT
Source organism: Lumbricus rubellus (assembly GCA_945859605.1). Lineage (NCBI taxonomy): Eukaryota > Metazoa > Annelida > Clitellata > Crassiclitellata > Lumbricidae > Lumbricus > Lumbricus rubellus. Next base: position 26,519,037 of record OX243812.1, on the reverse strand, counting down.
GACAGACCCGAATCTGGGCTTTCTTGAGGGGTTTGAGCCTCCTTAGCCCGTAATAAACTCCGCCCATGGACCCACTGATGTTCTTTATCCCATTGTTCGTTTTCAAGAGGAATAATAAACAAAATAATTACTTACTTACTTACTTACGTATTTACTTTCCATATTACTTCTAATGTTGAACATGACGCTGATTTGAGCCTGAAGAGAATCTGAATTGAATGTAGCAGAAACCCGATGACATTGTGAATTTATGACGTTGGGTGTTAGCAAGGCTTTTGTAATAATTGGTAACATATTAAATGTCATGTCATGTCATGTCGCCATCGTCGCATCGCGACGGTTGGCTACATGAATGGACCTTTAATGCCCAGAGTCTTCTGTTCCTTGTCGCGCTCATTAAGTCGTTGTGACGTTTCCATCAATAGGCTTGAGCTATATGAGTGGGCGCCTTTGATGGCTGCCAGATTTGTCTTGTATTTGTTTTTTGTGTCATGTTTTTGTGCTTGTAAACCAGAGTGCGTTTTTGCAGCTGGTACATTAAAGAATATACTTACTTACTTACTTACTTACTTACTTACAAGTTCTGTCCAGTTCAGGACGTTGTCGATCCAAGATATCCTCGGCCTTCCTCGTCCTCGGTTCCCCTCCACAAAACCCGTCATGATGCTGCTTTCGATGCTACCGTTTTGTTGTCTCATGATATGACCAAAATATCGAAGTTTCCGAATTTTGGTGTGGGCCAATAGTTCTCTTGTGGCTCCCGCTGACACATACACCTGTTCATTGGTCATCATTTTAGTCCATGGAATTCTCAGCAGCTTTCTGATACACTTGTTAAAAGAGGTGTCTTATTTATACAGTATAATGTTCGCAAACTACCCAACGTTGGACTTAATAACTTTTGGTTAGAGCCTGGATTGCTCTGGAATTCATATAATTATAAATATTTACTTCATCTGCCAAACATTTTTTTCTCTCTAGTTCACTACTGAAGATTGTGTACATGTCCTAACGCTTGAACATTGGGGGGGGACAAATGCATGGGCCGTCCCCCCCAACGTCTTCATTGGGGGGGACCGTCCCCCGCTGTCCCCCCCTAGGTTTCCGCCAGTGATTATCATGAAGACTTCATCACAAATTATGAGAAAAAGCTGTGCAGACTGCAGATGCTAAGAAAAAAGTCATATTGCCAAAACAGATTAATTTTATATGTGCCATACACCAGAAGGAATTCAATCAAGTAAGTACAGGGTACTTCAAGTTTTAGTGACAAGGAAAGCAGACACTGGTACAGATTCACACAAAATTCGACCTTAGAAGTCCATAACTGTTTTCTCCAGTGCTGTGGTATTAGCAACGAGCCAAGGTTTTCCAAGGATTACACACAGAAGTGAACCTGGAAGAAGGTAATGGGTTTATTCTGTGGTACTTATAAATCCAAAAGCTATACAGATTACAGAGCATACAACAAATTTTAAAAGTTCTGAATGACTTTAGACATAAATTTACAAAATTAGGGTGTAAGCATAATTATTTGGCATAGCTACATAACAAACCCAGTTTTGCTTTTAACTTTCCACCATGAAGGCACAGAGTCATCCAAGACTTCATAAATCTCACCCTAAAACAAAACACTTTGATCAGTAAATGTGTTTAAATATGCTAAAACTGCCTACAATGATACTGAAATTGGCAGGTAAGTCCTCATTCAGCTTTGCATTTCTAAAGCAAAATCAAAGGCTCATAATAATGTTCTAAGTTAATGTAAGCAGTCAGAAGGCTTCAGGGTAAAGCTATGATTGCCAATAAATAAATTTAGAGTATTTCTTTTGATTTGGACAAACTTCAATGTTAGAGAGTAATCTGTGCCCAATGGCCACAAATTGAACCAAGGAGTTAAAACTTACATCATGGACTTGAAGTTTCAGACAACCCTAAGCAGTATGAAAATTGTACAATTTATTTGCATTTTCTATCGTATGCATTACACACTCATGCATGGCCTTTGTAATTAAGCCTGCTTTTATCAGTTGTTCTCAATTGTCCTCTTACCTTAGTCAGGCACAGGTCTCCTGCCTCAAGTGCTTGGAATGTATATATGGCTATTGCTGTTTTGTTGGCCTTTGCTGGTTTAGCCTACACAAAAAGAAAGTATAGCATAAAAGTTATTTTAATCCAGGTTACGTAATGTAAGCAATGTTAATTTTTTAAACCAATTAATCACAAAATAAGGGCTTACAACAATTATATAAATAAGATGATCATTTTAACTCCTCAACTCCTTAATTAATGCTTCAGGCTGCAACATCTTTGTTGGAGAACAAAAAAATTACCAGAAAAAGTTACCAGTATTAGGGAAAGCATAATTTTTACCCTTGGTTTTGGAATAGGACCAGCTGGAACCTGTGCTTGTTGTTGCTCCTTTGGTTGTGCTTGTGTCTTCATTTGTTCCTGCATATGGCCTGGTGGGTGGTGGCCTCCATTGATATGGTTGAAAGCTGGTAGATGGATCTCGGATTCACCAGCACCAGGTGGGTGAGAAGATGGTGGAGGCACTGGTTTCTGAGTCTGACCTCCAGGAAGCACAGACTCTGGACCTGACTGAGGCTGTCTGGGTAAAGCACGTGGTGATAAAGGTCCTGGAATTATTTGCTGCTGAACTGGTATGGTCACAGGAGCACAGCCTGGAGCCATTTTGCAGATCCCATCACAGCAGGTGTACTTGCCCAAACGGAACACACCTTTATGATAGCTGTCGTTCAGTCTTACTCCCAGCTGAGCACAGGCCTCCTTGATGGCAGAAATCCAGCTCCACCTGTTCTCCTCCTGAGACGCCTGGATGTACAGCGTCTGAATGTCATCCTCAGAAACAATGGTCCTGAATATGATCTGCCAGAACAGACGCATCATTTGTTTCTAAATGTAAAGAACTTAATGAAAGGACCAAATGAAAGTGGATTCACAACAGGTACTTCTACATCAGACATGCTATTCACTTTGAACAGACCCGGCAAGAATACTATAAGCCATTGTGGATTATTTGATTCACTCGATAGGAAGCTATTTTGGCTGAACTCTACAGCTGAGGCTTCAAGAACGTCAATCTCAAGCGTGCATCATATACCAACATAGTGAGCTGTGTTTTAATTGAGGGCAAAGTATCAGATTGGTGTAGAGTGATACTTTCACATTCATGATTTCATACTTTTGACATTGATGTAACTGCTAGATTTATAAGAATTTAGAACCTCTGCAGGCATAAAAAAACTATATTATGAAGACCATGAATGCATAACCTTGCAGTGTAATGAAATAGAATGCTTGTATAGCACATCTAAACAGATTGTCAGAGGTGCTGCTCTCAATGCATCAAATGATGATATGATCCTTGAAGTAGAAGTTTAATTATATCATATATACATACACTGTATGGTAAAATGTGGTTCACAATAAGTCAATAACAGTCAGTGATACTACCTGAAAGGCACTGGTTCTGTTTCCAATGTACGCTGGCTCAACTGGTTCCACAACAAGAATGTTGCTTAGTGGGATCTCTCCCTTTGTTTTACCTACACCTGACTGAAAGGGAAAACAAATGCAACAACTTTCCATCAAAACAAAGAAACTATATGCACTGTCACTGCTTTGCAAATTACACTGTTAAAAATAATGCATAACCTTAAAATAGCTTATACAAACGTACATTGAACACTTGCACACATAAACTGTATGATGTCAAATAACATATTTGTTGGTTGCGATCCCATGGTATAATCTAATTACACCAAAAAGCTACAACAATGTCTTTCCATAAGCTTCACGCATGTCTCCGCTGTGTTAACACTTCAAGAGAATTAATATATCGTTGTATAAATATGAATTGCCGCATATATCTTTTAATTATAAATGCCTATTATAGGTTTTAGTCTGATCATTAATACTTTATTCTATTCATTATTTCATTAATTGCAGTAGGCTAATTTATATAGCACCATCCCAACAATTGACAATGCTTCTTGCATTGATGCTAGATAAATTTCATCCACTACAGACTACACCACACACACAACCATAAATGAAAACACATGTGCAAGAAAGTTCTGCTATCATGAACAACTTTGTATTCGTGTATAATGATGATGATCATTAGGACGATGATGACAATGACCTGATGGTGATAATGATGATGACAACAAAAATGACAAAAGCTATGTTCTCATGTCTTTGAGGGGTCCTTCAAATGTTATGCAAAGGATTTGGTCCTCACGATCTGATGGTAATGATGAAGATTGATGAAAATGAATTCGGTTAACTATCACCATCAACACCACCCCACCACCCCGCCACCGCCGCCACCACCATTTACATTGTCACCAGCATCATCATCACCACCATCTTCATCACAGAAAGCAACACCACAATATAAGCGGATTATATCCATACTGTTCTGCCTCTGCAGACGACTGTCTATAGGGCCAACCTACCTCAATGGTACCGTCACAGTATCTGAGAAAGTTCATGCTAAGAATGAACCAGCGTCCTCTGTAGCTTTCCGTCTTGATACGACCCTTCATGAGAGACCTCTTAACCATGAAGTCCTTCTTTATGGTGGCTTCCAACTCAGCCATAGCAATGTCAGCTCAAAGCACTTTGTCTGTGCACAGCAGCAGAAAATATACATTGATTAAGTCAAAGGTAGACCACCACTAGACCACTCTGTCAAGCGCGTGCAGCTATCAAGCCGCCTTTGACCGAACTCAATGAGCTGATTGGAGGGGGACTTCTGCCTATACATGTTTTAACAGGCATTCACTTCCTGCATGAACCTATGCATCATTCATGATAACAGTATAAACTGTGACAAGTAGCCCTATCTAATCACTAACAGCATTAGATAAGCTGTTGTACTGATGCTACACAGTAAATAAAACACTACCAATAATAACAATAACAATTATTGTAGCCATAAGAAGTAGTGTCTGGTAACTCAGACATTACTGTGACAGTAGTACTAGTATAAAATTAGTTTTAGCAAAGTATTAGTTACTGGCATGTATGCATAAAAGTGTGTGTAAGTGCATGTATGCATGTATGTGTGTATTCATTCATTCATTATTCATTCATTATGAGGATTTATATAGTGACCATTTTGAGGTTACTACTCCGGAGTGCTCCCAGCACCAGTTGTTGCATGTATGGGCATCTGGTTATAAAAGCAAGAACACTACGCTAACCTGCATAAGAATAGGTAAATATACACACTTATAGTAGTACTCGTATATACTTACCTAAGGCTAATGGTCATGTGTTTACTGGACTACAATAATAATCCTATCTGCAGTGTATTGATCGCCTATTGTATTTTGTGTTGCTGCCCAACTTAGAACATTATACATTAAAATGCAACAGCACATAATTATTATGTAATGTAATGTACAACTCTGCAGGACAATAATTATTGTAAAATGCAAATCTTGCCCACTGCTGTCAACAACAAACCCACCACAAGGGAGATGTCAACTATAAAAGAGTCAATTATTTAAATAAACAAACTCTTACCAATGCAATTAATATACCTTATCGACGCTACACTTAGTCAACAGCAAACATCAATAATCAGAGTTGACTGTGCACTGCTCTCAACTGTTGTCTGTCTGTCTGTCTGTCTGTCCGTCTGTCTGTCTACCTGTCTGCCTCTGTCTCTGTAATGCACGTGATTAGCCAATGCATACGGAAGCAAAATTTCTACTGACACTCGGATGGTAAAAGCACTAAGTTTCTATAGAGCTCTGTAATGTCGTATACTACCTTGTTGTGGTACATGCCAACCTTCAATAGATTCTAAAGGAGGTATAAGTAAACTAGGCCCAGAATGCACAGTCAGCAGGCATAGTATTACAGAGATGCATCCACGCATGACCAGATGTCATTTCTTATAATAGCCAGGACCACAAGAAACCCAACTGAGGTTTTACAACTGCTCATTCTTATCAATTATACCCAACTCAGACTTTGTAACGTATCATTCTTGTATACAAAGCACATCTAGGCAACGTTTGGCAACAAGGAAGAAAAGAAAGGAAGTAGTGAAGTAAACAAAATTTAACGAGGAATTTCTGTGATGTCCAAGGCACCCCAAATTACAGTATAGACCTAATAACAACTGTGGCATATAATAATAATAATTATTCCTTTTTGTGGCATATATAATTTCCTTTATCCATAGTAATCTCGGGTAATTTTAGCACTCATGGACAATTATTTCTTGCAGAGCACGTGACACAATGTTATTTATAATTATGTTAGATATAGGCTACTTGTGAATTTATATTACTCTCTAATATACCCCTACATGTCATATTGTAATATTACGTGGGCTTCCATGCATGCAGGGCCTACTATCCCCCCCTGTAAGCTGGAATCAATCCCCCCTGGCAGAAAATTTTCCCTATATTGCAAGCGCCGAAGGCGCGAAACTGCGAGTGCCGAAGGCACGAAGCCCATAGCGACTAGGGGGTCTGGGGGAGCATCGTAAGCTCCCCCAGCGGGGTCTGGGGCAGAGCCCCAGAAAAAAAACGCATTTTAGCTGTTGGCATCGACTATATAGAGCGCACGTTTTAGGCTCTTGTTTGCTAGCTGTTTATAAACAACAAAGTCAAGAAAATTTCACTTTTTTTGATTTGCACCCTGTAATTGTACCTTTTAAGCTGTCATCTTCACAAAATTGCTCGAGAATTTTATGCGCAGAAACATGGCTTAGGATGTCATAAAATGTCTCCTCCCATTATTTAATTTTTTTAATTTGCACATTATAATGGCAACATTCTAAAATTTCTCATTATGGGTTAACAGTGCGTTTAAACACTGTAGTAAGCTTATAGTGTAGCTACTGTAGTCTTGTGAAGTTTAGAAAGGTCCAGCTTTCAGCAAACTGTCAACTTCTTTTGGTGTATCAACTTGAGCACAATGCTCAGCAACATCCATTTGAGATCCAGACAAAATTAATGCCATGGACATTTCCCCGCACCATTCGCCGTAATTTCCTCTCTGGATTCCACCAGAGCATTTCAATAGGACAATCCTCCGAACATTTCCCTCAAATGTAGGCTACCCAAGTGTAAGCAATTTGCATTTGTGCAGACTTCAATAGTGATTTAATGTTTGAGGGTGGAGTATAAAAACCATTTGCTTTACTTGATTTTGAACTTCAATTGTTAAGCAACCCAGCTTTTAGAGTTCTAGTGCTTGATTAATGAGTACTTAAACGGACTAAGACCTTTTACTATAAAAAGTACTAATTTACTATTGCTTGTTTGCCTCATATATATCACTAAAATTCATTCTTAAAATATCGTTCATTTTATTTGAGGCCTATATTTTAAAACCAATGCAGTGTCAGTAGGCTAGATATAAAATATAACTTAATTTTTAACAATTGATGTAATTAATTATGAGTTGTGAGAGAGCGCCATATAATAGGTGCAGAGACAAATTTAACTGACTGTAAGACAAAGGTTATACTAAAATGAAAATCTACCCTTGAGATGGTGGGAAGAACGTTCAAGGGAAATTTACCGTGGGTGTGGGGGAGGAGGGCGGTACAGAGGGGAGATGCCGAGAGAGATGTCCAGAAGGAAATCTCTTATGCCCACCTATCATTAGAGGGGGATTTCCCTCCCTCTGGCAAAAGTTGGATCAGACTATACTTACCTCCCCCCCCCCATTGCAAGCCCTGAGGGGTGCGAAAGTGATGAAAGTGCAGGGACAAATTTAAGTGAGTGTTAAGAAAAAGTCAAATTAAATGAAGATTTATCTTGTGTTATGACGGAGAGGGGGTTGTTCGAAGAATTTACCAGGAGGAAGTCCATGGGAGATGCTGTGGAATACCAAGGGAACATGTTCAGGAGAAAATCTTCTATACTCAACTTTATCATTAGGGGGGAAACTTCCCCCCCCCCTAGCCCAAATTGGAAGCAGTCTGCTTCCATCCCCCCCCCATGGCGTAGTAGGCCCTGCATGCATGTACCATACTCGAATAACAACCCTGCAAAAGCGAGCTGTTCGAATTATATGCAATGCGCCTTTTAGAACCCACACTCTTGTTCAGTGATTTGAAAATTCTGCCTTTTGACTACATTAATAAGCTGCAAATTGGAGTATTTATGTATAAACTTCACAGAAATCTAATCATACCAAGATTCAACCATTGTATTGGTTTTGTAAAAAGTTTACGACCATTATACGCGATCTGCAAATTGATACCACCAAAGAACTGGACTCCATATTAGTATTAGAATATGTGGACCGTTGATGTGATCCACATAATTATTGACAAGTACCTTTGCTTTTATTTGAGAACAGTTCCGTTGAATATCAGTCATAAAATGAATTTTAAAAACCAAGTCAGATGCATCATTATGCATTTCCATGCTTAACCACAAAATGCAGGCGCTACAATATAGACTACTTCTGTAGCGACGTCTTGCGTTAATGACAGAAAGAAGATGGCGGACAACAAAAATATGGTTGGTCTTCATAATAAGAAATCAATCAAAAAATCCGTTGTTTATCAGTGATTGTTCGAACATGTTTGAAAATATGATAAAATAGCAACATATGCAATATTGGCATTTCTTAAATACTAGAGCGAATAAGGGTCTGCGAATATACAAATGTATTGAGGTTATTGCGCCTCTATTGCAGAAGGTGCTGGACCAATAATTATTAACATTCAGTGTAATGTGATAACAGTTATGTATTTCTGATTTGATAAGCAGGAAAACCATTGTTAAATATGCGAAACTTCAATATCGTTTTATGCTTTATATAAAAACATACCCAAAATGCTTTGGTCAGCAATCCTGCGATTTCAGGGTGTGACGCTTCGAGGCGTAGCGAAATACACTATCGTTTTGGCGGCCTAAATTATTCACCTGGTGCAACATAATTATTTGTCATCATTCCGACTTTTGCTTTATCGTGAATCCTTTTTACCAATCTAGCTTTCGTTAAGCAAGAATTTGTGGTAAACACGCACACTGCGTGCCCGTACTACAAACAACATGGCTGCCAACGAATGCAATAAAATTAGAGCGCGACCTATCGACGACATTGTTCATCAATTCAGCTTCAATTTCAGCAGAGTCACTTATATCATGGGTGATATATGTGACTCTATCCGGGTAAACAGCAGGGTAGGCTAATGTTGAACTGAGTCACATCGTTTCAACGGTTTTTCAGTCGCCATATGTATAATCTTGATACCATAGTCCCGAGCGTAATCGCCCAAAGTTTCGCCTATGTTTATATAACTCCAATCACAAAGATCTTCCTTAGAAAACAATTTATTTAGTTCGCAAGTCCTCTTTATCAATAAATTAATTCGCTGCAGCAGTCGTCAGCAAAACAATCATGAATGGCCGCCCCAGACTGAGTCCCTGGATGAACCACAAAATGAGACTCGGTCAATTGTTTAATTTTCGTCGGTTTCATATCTCTTCGATATTAGTTGCAGGTTGGATGTAGAAAATCGATATCGGGAATCCAGTTGATGTTCGTTTTGAGGATTCGGGTCAACTTGTATTTGAGCAATTATTACAATTATTTAACAAGGCCCAACAATGTCTGTGTATGATAAATGTTCATTCTTTTTGACTTCTATATTCTTTCTTGTGTTTTACTTTTACCAAATGGTCCATCTCCTATTATTATTTGAACATTTATATCTGTTTACCCACTTTAGAAATATGTGACGGAATCAAATCGTTTGATTGGTGGCCAAGGCATTGTCTGTTACAAGGTTCAAATATGTGTAAAAGTAAAACATCATTGTGGGGCAACATCATATATGGTGTAAATAAGTTGTAGCATTTTATGAATTTGGTAACTCTTCGTCTAGATGTCTGTCAATGGCAAAGAGTCGGACAGCGATGATGACGAACTTGCTGCACTCAGAGAAGCTGCACTACGTTCAAAACGGATGCGTCCTGAGGAAAGAAAACCTGTGGAAACAGTCGTACAATTGCCACCGGTGTTACACCCCGTGGCACCTTTGGTCGTTGCATGTCCTTTTGATCGTCGACAGCTTCCTCGTCAGGTGAGTGACCTGTGAAGTAGATGTCTGTGTCAGTCAACCAGTCACATGAAACACTCATGTATTACCACATAAAACACTCATGTATTTAATATCACATAAAACACTCATGATGTATTATCACATAAGACACTCATGTATTATCACATAAAACACTCATGTATTATCACATAAAACACTCATGTATTATCACATAAAACACTCATGTATTATCACATAAAACACTCCTGTATTATCACATAAAACACTCATGTATTATCACATAAAACACTCATGATGTATTATTGAAGTCATCTAAGTTGCTTTATGATTTTGTGAATAATGCTACATTATTTTGATTCGGGGACTCTTGACCCCTGTTCAGTGTTCATCCCCGAACGGTTCATCCAGAGGACTGCTCATCCCTCGTTCGATTCATCCCCGGACAGTTAAACCCGGATGATTCATACAGTATAAATATTACTGAACGTTTAACCAAAATTCAGCACCTTAAGAAAGGGGAAACTAGCCCATTGATGAATTGCACTGTGTACAGACATTTGAACAATGACCAATTGAACATACAACACTAGACTGGTGACACTTTAACAGGTGATTATAGAATGGGCCAACAACAGAATGGGTGACACTTAACTGAGATGTTGTATTACCCTGCTGACTAATGAACAATTCATATTTATGCTGTATAAATCTTCCGTGGATGAATCATCCTGTAGCTGAACAGTCCGGGATTGAACAGTCCACTGGATGAATCTTCCGAGATGAACGGTCCAAGGATGAACCGTCCAGGGATGAAAAGTCCGCATACCATTGTTTTAGCATAGGAAATTATGAATGCAGCAAGCAAGAATGACTATGAAGAATTCTGCTGATTGATAATTCTTTTCTGAATAATTCAGCTGGTGTTTGGATTTTATATCCAACTGCAACGAGACCCATGGCTGACGCATGCAAAACCATTGGTTGAAAACCTCTGCTTTACTCAGTGCTCGTCTTCATGTCTCTTGTATGCCCTTGCAAGATTTCAGTTCTAAGTTGAGTTTAAATATTACTTTCATTCTATAATGTTAGCCTTTTCTTGAATGTGTTTGATTTCTAAAGCCATTTGGAGGTCGAGGCCAGATGAGGTTGCCAAGAGTTGGCTCACAGAATTTTATTAGACCGAATGCCAGAAGTAATTTGATCGTCATACAAACTGTGCCACTGGAGGAGGATAAACCAGTGGCATCACAACCACCACCACCACCAACAACAAAGCTTGACTTTCATGCATCATCACAGGAGAAATCTATGATTGTGAGACCTCAGGACAGATGGGCGCCAAGCAATGATGTCAAACTGCATGCCAGTAGCCCTGCTAAACCTAAAGGCAAGTTTGTTTCATTTGATAAGTATTGACTTCAATTGGCAGCTATATATATTTGTATTTGGTTTTGGCTTTGGAGCTCTTTTACATTTTTTATTCACACAGTACAAGGTGGATCGTATATGTTTAAAAATTACCTTCAACTTCTAAATGCATTTCTTCTTCAGTTTCCGCTTAATCGTCATTGCAGATTAAGTGGCTTAATCATCATTGCAGATTAAGTGGCTTAATCGTCATTGCAGATTAAGTGGCTTAATCGTCACTGCAGATTAAGTGGCTGTTAGCCAGGTTCCTGCAGGATTTTCGGATGCAATTCAATTTAGCATGGAAATGATCAGTAATTGAGACTTAGTGCGCTTACACAATTTTGCTAAAGAATTTCACCTATAGATGGCATAAAATCTGTCATAGTTCAGATATCTAGATTCAACGTTTAATTTTTTTCTAATTTATTTCGTGTAATGCAACTTTGTTATATATCTCATTGCTTATTGCATGATTTAACACATCAAAAGTCCAGTGGTCCAGTAATGTTCATAATATAAAAAATTTCTCAAGTCTTTCATGTACTCTTTATTCTCTTGCATGGTAACAGCTTCTGTCATGGACATGCTCTGGAATGACCCTCAATTGATGATAGATGGAAGCAGTGAGTTCAGAACAGAAAATCCAAAACAAGAACATTTTTTATCCTCAATGATGTCTTCAAGGACATTTCATCAATGCTCTTAAACTCATGATTTGATTCCTTAAAGTTATCAGAACTTTAGGTTTATAATTTTTCCTTGGCTTCGTTTAACTGTTCTTTAATATATTTGAATTTCTTTCACAGAGAATGACCAACAGGTTGAATGCTCTGAATGCTGAATAATAGTTTAAGCTTTTCGTGACTGTGAACTGTCCTGAATTTTTGCATAGAAAACGATTTAGCTGAATCCAAGTAGATTATATTTGAAGACTTGCTAGTAATGCACACATTTGTATCTTAATTTGACTTTACTTGCTATAGTGGCAACTGTTGACCGTTAGCAAAGTCAGACTTCAATTTTAGCCACTCTCCTATTAACAATAGTTCTAACGTCAGTGTTTGATTTTTCAACAGTGCCTACAAAATTCGATCGTTACGACAGTTCAGGCTCCGAATCTGAGGAAGATCTTTCATCACACGACGATTCCGATTCAGAAGATGACTCGATCAACATTTCTCGTGAGATGATTCAGGAACCGCAACCCACTTCAGAACAGCTTCAGTCGGACTCAGCATTCACTGAAACAAATGCCGATTTGCCTGCATCAGATGCTTCGTCGCCTAATTCACTTACAAACTCGTCCAAACTGTTGCTTGATTCGCCTACAAACTCTCCTGCTTCAGAGCAGGTTCCGGAAAACCAGTCGAGCAAAAGATCGTCGACGAAATCATTTGTGTCCGCTGAAAACTCGCCATCTAATCTTCATTCTCTTGTACCAGAATCAAAGTCTTTGTCACCTGCCTCTTCGAAGTCTATTTGTTCACAGTCTGAAAAAGAAATTCTGCAGATTGACACGCTGAGAACTGACTCAAAGTCACCTGTGAATTTAAAGTCACAATCGGACGACGTGAAATCATCGTCATCTTCACGCTCAAGTTCATCTGTTAGCAGTAGGTTGCTTGATTCACCTGCACCATCCTCGGTTTCACCAGCTTCAGCATCGCCAGCACCTCCTAGGTCTCGTTCAAAATCACCAATGGATATGTTGTTGGCCGACTCTGTAAACTGTCCTTCTTCTCTGAGATCACCTGTCAGGGCAAGGTCACCTGCGAGACTGAGGTCACCTGTGCATGTGAGGTCAAAGGCGCACTCAAAGTCACCTGTAAATTTGTCGTCACCTATGAGATTGAGGTCAAAAACACGTTCAAGGTCTCGTTCTAGATCCCCGTTAAGCATGAGGTCATTAAGTTCAAGGTCTAAAACATCTTCACGATCTCCAGCACACTTAGGGTTGAAATCACATTCTAGGTCTCCTCAGAAATTCAGTTCACATGTTCGAGCAAGGTCAAGGACTCGTTCACGGTCGCCTATGAATTCTAAATTACGTTTATATTCAGGTTTAAGAGGTAGCCCGAGATCACCTGGAAATATAAGTTCACATGTTGTACGCCCGCGGTCAAGAACCCGTTCAAGATCGCCTGCAATTAGGAGATTAGAAACTGTGCCGTTTAGATCAAGAACTCATTCAAGGTCGCCTCCCAAATTGCTTTCATCTAGACTCAATAGATCTCCATCAGACTCACGGTCTCCTCGGTTCAATAAATCACCTGTTTATAGAAAGTCACCAGTGCATTCAAGGTCACCAGTATTTTCAAGGTCACGTGAGCTTTTGAGATCCCCTCCCCGAGGAAGGTTGCCATTGGTTTCAAAAGGGTCTCCGGGACAGTTGAAGCAAAAGGCAGTTTCTGGGTTCGCTTTGCAGGCGAGGTCATCAGAACACATTCTTTCACCAGCACATATGAGGCCGCTAAGAATTTCCAGATCACCAGAGCACATTTCGTCAGGAGTACATTCAACATCACCGAAATTATCAAGGTCACCAGTACGCTATAGAGCTCCCGCTCATTCTAGGTCACCAAGAAATTCAGGATCACCGAGAAATTTACGGTTTCCAAGGCATTCTAGGTCACCAGAACGTTCCAGATATGCAGAAACTACTATGCCATCGAGGCGCTACAGGTCTCTGGAACGTTCATTGTCACCAAGGCAGGCTAGATCACGCTCACATTCAAGGTCGCCGAGAATTCGTCGATCGCCAGTTGACTTTTCTGAGTTGTCTTTATCATATTCACGTTCTGGAGTGAAATCAAGGTTGCTTGGGTCAGGGTCGCCAACATTTTCTCGTTCTTCTTCGCCAGGAAATGGAAGTTATCGATTATCATCAAGAATGACTAAGCACCAAAATGGTGGTTTTGCAGTCTCAGGTCTAAGGCTGCAGCCAGAAAGACATGGACCAAGAGAGGAAGCACATTTGCAGAGACATGGCAGCATGCGACTGGAAGGAGATCGCATGACCAGCAAATCCACCACTCATCACCATTCCAGTCATTATTCAGCAGGAGCTGGCAATAGACCTGAAGTGGAAACAAGGAAACCAGATGGAAGATTGAATAACATGGCAAACGCTCACTACTGGATCGACAATGAAAAAGACGGTAAAATGAAGAGGATCAGTCCGGACATTAAGCAGCGTGGCTCAGTTCATATGAAAGATCAGCATGACTGGCGTGACGAGCTCATGCGTCACGATTCAGGTTGTGTGAAAGATCAGCGTGGCTTGAGAGACACTGAAATCGACAATCGAACTGATCTCAAGCAGCATCATTCTGATTATGATCAGGTGTTGGAAATGCGAAAGCGTAAGTTTCACAATGTGGGTCTTGCTTCTGCAGAAGGAAAGGGACAGACTCTGTTTCTGCACTCAAGAAGATTGAAATCAAGAAGTGACGATAGCGTTGGTCGAGGAAAGACAGACGGCAATGTTCTGCGAGGAGGAGATGGTGACAATTACAATAAATATGATGATCGAAATGAGTATCGAATGCGAAATCGGATTGATCGTAAATCAGATCGCATAGAAAGCAGGCTTGATCAGAAATTGGATGACTTGCGCTGCAGAGGACACGTTGAGCCGAAGAAGTCAGAAAGGAAGACGACAGATGTTTCGGAAAAGAGGTTGACTGTTCGAAGCAGGTCTGGGTCTCAGGGATTTTCATCCCAGAAATCTAGCACAGCATTTGACAAGGCTGCTGAGAAGAGTTTGGGAGCAGATGAATGTGATTCAGAAACTCAGTCAAGTGAATCTGTGTCGTCGGACGCTGACGCAAGACTATCGCAGAGCAGACCTTCGCTTTCTGATGACAGCGACAGTGAGACTGAAGCGTCTGGTCCTAGAGAAAAACGTTTTACAGAACGAAATGACCTGCCGGCGACAAATCCTGTTTCCAAACTTGCCTGTGATGATAAATTTAGACGAAAAGGGTTTCAGGCGGGTAGTATGCGCTATACGAGAAAACATCATGACATTGTCAGCAGGGAGGATATTGGAATGAAGCAGAACTATATTCCACCACTAATGGAAGGACTTCGATTTGGCAAGTTAAGATCTCGCAGTCCAAGTCCTCATCGTCTTCAGAGGTCACCAAGTCGAAGCCCAGCTGCGAAAAGAACTCGCAATGACAATCCTCCTTCTATCAGGTCTGTGTTGAGCGTTGTAAAGTTGGCGAAAAGTGCCAGCTCTACAGATCTTCGGACAGAAACTAAACAATCCGACGCACCTGGCGAGAAAGCGTTGCTGCAGACGGTCAAGCGGTCATCGGACGAAGAGAAATCGAGCGTTGCAGAAGTGGAAAACAGCGATGGTTTGTCGGACGTCCAGAAAGAAGCCGAGCCAGTTGCGAAGAAGATGGACGACAAATGCGACGCAGGATCGACTCCTTCCAGCGACCAACGGACGATTCAGATCACGTTTAACCAAAGTAAGTTGTCGCAAGATCTGCTACAGCAACATAAATATTTAGTATTTTAACCCTTTAATGCCGAGATGGTAGTAAATGGTATGGGAAATCCTATCCCCTCCGGCATTAAAGGGTTAAAGCGCACGAATGATGATGGTGACCACGATGATGATGTCAACGGTTACTTGTAAGAATGATGGTTACATTAGCTTTTTCTGTCCACTGATGCTGTGCATTTATTAGTCAGCCAGAGACAGGTCAGTTTTATCCACCTAACTTTAGCTGCACATTTTGAACGCTTTCGCTCTGTTAGTGTTCATGTAGGTGAACATTTGAGGTATTTGTGAAAGGTGCTATACAAATGACTGGACAAATGCACACATGTGCTCATAATATATGGATGCAGGCATTTCTTGTCATATTCCATTGTATTTTGCTTCTGCTACAAGCCTGGGCTTTCTTCTTTGCAGAGATGGAGTTTGATGAAAGTGTGAAGCTGTCATCAAGACGCTCTGTGCATCAGCGTCTTGGGAAGATAGAAAGTGGAGCTCGAAAGGATAAGGTATTGTTGAGACTTTATTGTATAGTGTCACCGAAAAATACTTAGGATAATTAATCTCACGGTAGTTAGGGACAATGACCATGTTCTCTGTAAGTTCTCCTCTGATAGACATACGGGCAAACAGAATCTGTGCCCCAGGCCTTATCCATCCGTTTGAACTTACCAGTAGGAACAATAAGAACTTCATAACATGAATGCTGTATAAAAAACGTTTATTAATCTTTATCCACTGCTCTCTTCGTGCTTGTTAACTGTCACGTTATAACGGCCTGCTAGTTTCTCAATGAAATGAATGTCAATTACAAACTCATTTCACCGTGATCACAGTTATTTGTAAAAATACACAAATTGATAAATATTTTGAAATCTGTTCTCAGATAGTATTAAACTGAACATTGATTTTGATGTAATTTCTTGGACAAAACTCTGCTTTGGGCAAAGCATATGTCGTCAGCTTACGGTCTTACTTCTTGCCTTTGGTTGGTGTCGGAAAGGCTATAAAATGTCCAGATTTACGAGGTAGACTTTCCCTGTCTAAGGTAAAATTTGGTAAGTCTGCGCATGCAGTGCAACTTATAGGCAGGCATATACAGGGCATATATTTTGTTTTCAATTGCTGTTTTGTTCATTTAAGTCTTATCTGTAAATCTTTCTTACAATAAATCTTTGTTGATTTAAGTTCTTGGGATAGTATTGCTAATTACCGTTGAAAATATGAAAATGATGGAGGCATATTTATATAGAACTTTGACGAAACTGTTGGACTTTTTAGAGCGTGGAATCAACTGCACGTCAGGTCGTGGCCGAAGAGAAGAAGTTTGTTGATCTGCGGGATCTGATCGGGGAAAAGTCGCGCCAGATTGTGTACAAAGTGGATTCACCAGCTGTGGAGGAGACGGAAGAGATGGAAGATGACGAGGAGGCTGGTGCGGGCGATGAACTGTTTCAAAGACGCAAGAAATCTCGTCCTCCGCGTCGGAGACGAAAGTTCAACGACAACCCAGGCACTGGAAAGTTAGAAGGTGTGAGATATTTCTTTTCATTTTCTAACGCTCTCTTCTTTTATGTATTTTTATGTGACTATTGACTATTGTTACTGTGGATGGACAGGAAATTGTTAGATTGAAATAATGAGAGACCTGTACGGTAAGGTAATTGTTAAACACAGTTATTATAGTTTGTAAGTTTGTCACTTACATGTATTAGGGTGTAGATTTAGACTTTGCCCATTTAACAACATGCATGTACTAAAATGCATAGGAAACCAATGCAGCTTGTCATTAAATGGTTAAATTATTTCAGTGGCTAATTGTCAGTGTTTCCGTTATTGTCATTCCACCTCAATTCAACAAATGGCTCCAGGTCGACCATCTCGATTATCAATGAAAATTTCACAGAATGTTTATTACATATGGTATACATCTGTTTATTATGGTATACTTCTAACAACGCTATTGGCTAAACTGAGCAGGAGACCATTTTAAGAACTTTATTTGAATCAATTACTAATTGCCATAGAAGTTGATTCATGAAGTTATTGCTATTTTTAAACAATGTGCAAGGTGTTAGTAACAAGTCTCATTGAAACAATAGAATTGAAGCAACACTGGATTCTATTCTTGTAATCCTTGCCATGTTTGGTGAATAGTATTTGTTTAAGATGGCAATGGCAAAAATTACTCTGGCTAGCAACTCTTCAATCCTTGAAAGCTGTTTTTTTGTGTGTGCTGGTCACTTTTTTGTTAGATTTCTTGAATAGGTGCATTGAAATTGCTCTACATAAGTGAATGTGACTGTCAGAAGTTTTATACAAATATCTTTTTCCTGTGGGCTTCAGTGCTGATGATGCACATAATTATGTCAGAAGGGTGTTTTCATGAACAACCTGTTTTTTGTTTGTTCTAGGTCGACATGCTGGTAGACCAAACTACAGCTAACGTAACTGGTTTCTGTTGGTGTCTTGACGATACAGACTATCATATTAGCAGCCAACACAGCATGGAATTGCTTTACTGACTGACAGAAATGTTGACTTCAATACTTTGGCTGTTTATAAACTGTTACGAGTATAGTATGTTAGCCGATATTTGGTATTGAATGTGCTCGCGTGATGAAACGAAAGTTGATGTTTTGCTGGACTTTATTCGCGTAGAAGTTTCTCGTGCTCTTATGGATGATGTGGCACACAAAAAAGAATTAGTAGTTGAGACAGTGAGACTCGTAAATTTACCATTGACAAACGGGAACTGATTCTGTGTTGTGTATAGTTATTTGTTGAACTTGACAGTTTTTTTTTCTTTTTCAGCACCTCTGTCATTGAATTATCATTATGCTTTCTGCGAGACATTGTCATGTTAGCCCTGTACCAGTTATACTTTGCGTTTATTGATTGACTTGTCATGTTTGACCTTTAATAGCAATTGATGATTGCTACTCTCTGGTTCTCTTAGCTATTCTGCTTTTCTTGGCATTGCCTATTGTGTACGTGTGTCAGCATGTGCAGTCAAGTTTTGAGTGTTACATAGTGCAAAAACCGTCAAATCAGACAGACGTGAATGCACGTCAAGTCGGAAGCCTTATTAATATTGTCTCTGGCACCAGAATCTTTCTCTACCGTAAGTATCGAATGCCTCGGATATGTATCTGGCCTTTACTTTTGCTGCAAGTGTCAGATCACAAACCCAACATGAACTGGTTTCGGCACAATTCTTTGTCTGTTATAAAGTCTTCTACAAATGAAAAACCGTTTTATTGTTCTCAAGGCAGCAAGTTATATTGTTGAATTAATTAGTCTAATGTCGTGTCTTATTTGAAATACATTTTCTGATCCTGATTTATCTTCGGCCATTTACAAGTAACTTATAATGGAACGATGACATGATTACTTAGTAATAAATAATAATAATTTAGTTACTGCTACGGATCCCCTTTTGATTTTCTAAATTGAAATTTGTTGTAATTCCGGTAATAGTTACGTTGCCAGGAAGAAGAGCACCGCTGAGGAGTTCCCTTGAACCGGTGTTGTACATTTGTATTATAATGTGTAACTTATTTAGCACCTTTAACGACTTATGAACTCCAATGCATCCAGAGAGTGTAACTGCCAAAACTATGCAGTCTTCATTTTGAGGCAGCTATTGTGCCGCAGTTACTGTTGCAATTGAACAATGTGAGTGTTCGGGAGTGATGAGAGATAAATACAAACTGAAGTGAGCACTAGTATTTTGGCAGTTCGATAGTTCAACAGACTTGGATAAAATTGTGCAATTGCTTTGTCTTACATAAATCTAAGTTATTAGCAGAAGAGTTTTGAATGTTGCAAAGTTTTAAATTTTGGTTCTGTGAAATTCAAGTCTTAAAGAAATTCATGTTTAGAAATCATCCTTTTGTTGTGACCTATTGTAACCTATTACCTATCTATTGTAACCTATTACCTATCTCTCTGCTCAGCTACACACTATTCATCAAATGCCTATTGGTCTCTGTCTCATTTCTCACTGTTCTTAAGACTGTCCTATTGGACCAGAGTTGGACTGGGAGCACTCCTGAGTAGGCGACCTTGAACGAGTGTTATATCAAATTGCTGTAATAAATCTAGTGCTATGGTTGACAACATGTTGTAGAAAGTCGCACTTCCAGATGTGGATGTTAAAATCCTTTGTCTTGTATTTTCTTTTTCTTTTCTTATTTTCCACAAATTCTAATTATTCAGAAGTGCTGTGTTCTAGAAACTTAAGTTTGTTGGGTGGTTCCTCATCAAGCATTATAAGAAAGGCAAAGAGAATTTTTGAATTTTCATCTTGGTTCTAGCTCCATACTGTGACTTCTTCTTGAGCAGTATAAAAATAAAAATGTAGCATATTTATTGAAATTAAACTTTTTGAAAATTATGAATCAAAACTGGATGATATGTTACGTTACTGGATGTATGTTAAATACTGCTTTGTTTTAATTAATTCTCACAGCCGACCGATTTAAGTACAATAAAGGCTGTTTATACTTTATGCTTATAGTTGGAGTGTGCATAATTTATCAAATATTTGGATATAATAATAATTATAATATGTATCTTCAACAACTTGAAACTGATGTTTTGAAACCAGTATCTGTTCGACGTTGAATCAGTTATGCGTTCAGCATTAACGTGCTTAATAATCATCTTTGTGATTTCATCTGCTTGGCACTTTTACAAAGACTTCTGAACCTTTTTTACTCTTCCCATTTCCAAACGAATTCTGATAATTTGACCTTTTCCGTGAAGTGTTAGTCAGACCATGTCTACATAAGCACCCTGATTATACATCACACCCAATGAGATAATTGTCTTAAACAGTACATTGTAAATCCTTAAATAGCATTATTGTTCGTAATCTAAATACTTTTTTTTATCATTTTCATGTAGCTAGTCCTATACCATTCTGCACTGACTAGCAGTACATTTGAAAACAACTGATGAGCATGTCTGGGTGCTATATAAATTTGCCATTACTTTACTGATGTATAGTTGAATGTAAGACACAGAAGTGCTCAGTGGAAAGTACATAGTCTATCGAGACTATCATCATCAAAAGAAGTTGTTTTGTCACTTCAGTTCACATGTAGTGTCAGTATTTAAACCTACAAATCCAGCACTATTTATCAATTACATTTTCTCCAGATTCCTTTCACCTTTCATAGAATTAAGGATCAAATAGATAACAATGTCAGAAATAATAATAATATAGGTATCTGAACACCTGCTGTAGAGTATTTAAAAGAAATTTGCAAAAGCATTGAATAATGTGCTTAATTTTTATTTTTCAGGACATGCAACTAATTTCTCAACAGTTTTATCTTTAGATCTGTTTTTCTTTGCGACAATGATTTACCAGTTTGAATTGATGTAATAAAAGGTTTAATTGTTTAAAGTATTAGCCATGTTTTAAGGAGGTGAATGGCACTAAAATATGTACCTACTGACTTTGAATCTCTCTCTGGACTGTTGGGATTCAATAATAAATACAGGATTTTACAAATGCATGCAATAGATATTGGTAACTATTGCATTTAATTCCAAATATTAAACTTTGTCGGTTGATAATTTTTTAAAATAAGTTTTACATGCTGTGGAATATGTACAGCAGAACATCAAACACTGAAGTGTGCTACATCTATCTATCTATCTATCTATCTATCTATGCAATTTATATAGCGCCCCTTCAAGGAATCTACTCAGAGGTGCTCCCGACCATAGTTTCTAGCCTGATTAAAAGCCATCAAGACATGTTCATTGGCTGTTAAGAGTGTGTCCAAATTAATCTGAAATGTCTCAGATTTGGTGTAAGATTGCAAGCATTATAGCCCTTAGAGCAGTACTACTTTGTATATGAATTTCAGAAATCAGATTTAGAACTGATTTTTTTAAAGTTAGTTTTTTGCTTCTGTAATGTAGTGCTTGGGAAGATTTGTATAAAGCTTCTTAGTCAGATGTCTCGTCAGAGATGACGTCTACCCAGCAGCCCTGCAAGCTGCACTGAAATGAATTTAAGTTCTATTGAAAATATTCTGTGCAAAGCTGTTATGTTTTGCTTGTTTTTCAACAGTCTGTCTGCTTTATCGTTCAGTTCATTGTATACTATTGCAATGGTGACAGTAAAGTACTATTGCAATGGTGACAGTAAAGTACTGTTGCAATGGTGACAGTAAAGTACTATTGCAATGGTGACAGTAAAGTTCTATTGCAATAGTGACAGTAAAGGCTGCAGTGTTTAACAAATACTATATTTTAGCAGCGGCAGCAGGATAATAACTGCAACTCTTCATTTGAAGACTGTATAGACTGATATGTGTAATATGGTCTGGATTAGATTTTAGTGTGTGTGTGTGATTAAAGTGCTTTTACTGAATTACAGGATTGCATTGATTAAAGCAAGTAATATTGTATGGATTAGAGTTTATTGTGGGATTTTTAACTGAATTAGAGTTTAAAATGTACATGTATTCGGCATCCTTGTTCAACATGGAGTTACAACAGAGAAGGACTTGATTAAATAAAATGTCTTTACACTGACATTTTCTTTAATCAAGGAAGATTTAATCCATGTGCGTATAAGTAAAGCTTTCTTGTTTTTAATATTTTTCTTGTTAAATTATTCAAATTTGGTGGTTTCAGGTGGTAGCCGCAATATCCTAAGCCTTTTAGTCCTGACCAAAATTGTGGCTGTCTTTGCAAGCTTGCCTGAATATTTCCACAGAGTACACATGCTTAATATAAAATCTTTTCTCAGTTCTTTAAGTTTGCAAGACATTAGGTTTGTAGGTTATCATCGCGTTTGCTGTGTTGTCCTTCTGTTAGGTATATGCAACTTTCGGCATAGTCTTTTCCGAGTCTCGCATATGTGGTCATATATGTTTAGAAGTAATTCGCCTTGTTACCATTTTGTGTTATTGTCATTTATTTGTGCATATGGTGATGTAATATAATTGCTCATTTGTTGTGTAATGTTATAAGCTGTTCTTCAGCGGTAGTGTGGAATGTTTTGGTGCTGGCAAGTCTTCTCAGAGGTCTGCTCCAGTTGCAATTTTGGCTTATTGCTCAGTATGCTACGACTTTATCTAGACCATTATGTAGGACTGTTGACACAAAATACCCACTCATCTACTTCTTTTGTGTTACATAGCAACCAAAGGGTCGGCTGCTGTTTTACCAAGTTTAGTATTCAGATTTATTTAGCAACATCCTGTAGTTGAACGTAATTATGGGGCAACAAATGTAGTTACATCTTTTGCACTTCTTACTGGTTATTTATCTTACCTCACTGGTTAAAATTTTGAAGATCTTGCTGTCCAAAATAGTGTACATGTAAAGAAGTATATTTCCAGGTGGTCCCTGCAAGTCAAGTTTTTGAGCAGTTGAAGAATTGTAGTGTTCAAAATACAATACCTTGCACTGCAGAAGTTGACAGGCTTGCAGTGTCAGTTATTGAGCTTTGTTATTGTCCAGGATTACGAATTTGTCCGATCTTGTTAATAATTGTAATTGTAATTTTTTTTGTAATTGTAATTGAACATTTGTATAGCGCCGTTCACAGATTCAGTAACGCCGTGTGTATTTTTCAGGATTTTCATAGGCATTGGCAGCAAATATTTACATCTTCATTTAATACCATAGAATTAACGTAAACAGGCAGCAACTGTTGTAAATGTTAGTTATTATGTCACGAATGTCATTGGAGTTGTATATACTGTATAGGTTTATGACAACCCAGGGTGAGAATTGCCGGGGGGTTGGGGGTTTCAACCCCCAGTCTTTCTTAGAGCCCCATGTTAAAGTCTGTTTTTCACACCCCGATTCCAAGTAGATAATGGTCCAACACCCCAGTTATTTTTCCACAATTCTTACACTGTGACAGCCTCATCGACAGTATATCTAGGTGTTGGCAAATATGAAGCTTCATGCTGGAGAACTACACAGGCATTTATGAAAAACTACTCTGCATTTTAAGATCTTGACACTGCCACATAATTTTCATGCAACCTGTGCTCCATCATTGCAGCTTGGTATCATCCAACCCTAGTCACAGATTTATTTGTTCTGCTTTGCTAGATGACTTGGTTGCTCCAACTGCATAAACCTCCACCGTCCAGCCAAGAAGTTTTGCTCTTGGTGGCTCCTCGTCTTGCTGAGGTAGTTGCCTAGAAACTGTGACATAATTCCTTAGCCTTTCTGTTTCGGAATCAATTGGAGACCATCGAGTTTGACTGTGAAATCGTGTTGTAAGGGCAAGATCGCCTTTGAAGATTATCTATTGAAGTGGTACTTTATAAATTTGTGATTACAATTACAACAATTTTGGCACACTGCTTAAACCAAAGGGAATTCATCTGTCATGATAGTTAACATTTATACAAATACATGCCATGTCTGCCGACATGCGTGGTCGATTTGTATAATTTCTTATATTTTTACAATTGTAAGTATGTATGCATCTTTTTGCATATACAGCTCTAGAGTACCAGAAGTTTAATGAGATTTATACATAACTTATTGATACGATGTACGTTACAGCCTGTAGTTTAGATGAGTCTAAAATATTGTACAAGTGCCTAGAAGTATCTGGGTGCATAACATTTCTCTTGGGACAATCACATTTGAGATTGGATTAATTGCATTTCTCATGTCACCAAAATTTTAGGAAGTATAATATCCAGTTGTAAGAACGTCAAGGCTTTGTCCACAAAGGTAATATTGTGTAGTGTAATGTTGTTAAAGCCTGTGAGAGTGCTGTTTGTTCAGTGATTTCAAGTAATTCAGTCTGGTCATAGCTGGACAGAAAAAACCAGTCAAACCTTCTTGGTGTCCTTAGTGTTACAAACATGACCATTGACAACTGCATAGTAAAAATGATTGCTACTGACCAAGTTGTGTATTTTGTGCAGTTGCACTAGTGTATAGGGAATTTTTATGACTAGACCTTTTACCAGTCAAATTAAGTATGACGTTATCAGGTTAATTGTGACCAGTTATGTGTTTCATTAGCTATCTCAATGACCAAAACATAAGTGCAAAACACCAACAACAAACAGAGGTAAAGAGCGTTCCCGAGGCGCTTTACACATTTCAACGTCCATCCTCGATTTATTCAAAGCCCCCCCCCCATGCTGCATCCCCTTGCATATCTGTGATATTAGTTTAATTGAGGCAGCATATTTTTGAACGTCTGTGTAGGTAATGATTTTGTAAATATTTTTTATCATTTGACCTCATAGCAAATTTCTGCCTTGAATTGTTTTGCAGAGACCGCGTATATCAATTTTTTTGACAGATGACGTTTTATAATAAATTTCTTTTCAGGTATTACTTGTGTTGTTTATTTCAACCAACAGTAGTAACACTGCTAGACAAGATTTTGTTCACAATTGCTAAGATTACTTTTAAAACATATACATGTAATGATTGTAATGTGTTTGAAGTACCTCTCAAAAACATTCATTAACAAGAACAAGTTTGTATGTAGGCAAATAATATCAGATAACTAAAATGAGATTTATATAACTGGAAAAGTCCCCACCAGTTGGCTCCCACAGTAGCATTGGAAAATCAGTTGTACAGATCCATCTAACAACTTACACACTGCAAATTGACTTTTGTATCGATGCTTGCCTCAGTATTATACTGATTTAGCTGAGACAAGCAAGTGTAGTGATTAGCCAAAAATAATCAGACAGAAAGGCAATAGAAATATCTTTATTTTTAGCAAATTCAACCTAACGGCAGCAAGAAATCTCTTGTCACAACAGAGACAACACCCATAATGCAAGTGGCTACACGTTCATTATTTTCAATGGCTGCCTGCTAAGAGAAGCGTTCACCATCAACTTAAATGGCAGAATTGTCAACAGAAAAGAAACAAATAAACGAACCATAGAAATGATAATAGCTTAACAGAGTTCAATAAAATATCTCTAAAACTGACACCCTCGGAGGCCTTTAGTCCCTTTGTTGCTTTGTAGTTCATATAACCCGATTTCCTTAAAACGTTTAAACCCAAATTCCTCTTGAAGTGAGTTACAGAGTTCAAATATGTTGAGAAATTCCACAGGTCTACACATTTAATGTGACAAAAATTATATATACTTATTAAAAAGCTATCTAGTCAGTTAAGTAACTGCACACATTTGTTACAAATTTTCGCTTATTTCATCTTTCAGCCATCCGTCAGAAAGGAAAGCGTGGTGAGAACAGTATGGAAACGGTCATGAGATACAGCAGCAGCTCAATCCAACTGAAAGAAAGAGACACACACACAAGCACTGTAAAAAATGTTTTTCTTAAACTGCACATATACTTGTTGTTCATAGCCATGCTTAACCCTTTACCCGTTCATTTTTAAATTTTAAGCCCGTTTCCAGCGGAAATTCTCGGGGCAAATGGGTAAAAGATTAATGAGCAACGACAAAATCATACGCAATTTTAATCTGCCCACATCATCTATCAAGATTTAACCCTCAGATTATCCCAAATAAATGTGTGCTTGAGTTTTATGATTTGGACAAGATGTACTGCTTTAAAATAAGAACATCGTAAATGCTTGCTAATAAATAATAAACTTAGTCTCTCGAAGCTGTTATTATCAGCTTTGCCAGATCCAAGTAATTGCTTGCTCTATTTCTCATGACACCCTTGTTGTTCTTGTGCAATGTGCATGCTTTTGTTACTGCTTGCCAAGTACTTGAATTGACCATTGTTGCTCAATCCTTGTTTGCCTCTCCATAGCTGCGATTGGAGCATTCCCAAGTAGGTTTCTTGAAGGGTGCTATTCGAAATTAAATTTGACAAGATCGCGTATAAGTTGTATGTTCCGTAACATTTCTAATAAATGAAACATTTCCGCAAAACAAGTATCTAGGCAAGAAAGACCCCTACCGTTTCATTAGGTGACCACCAGCGGCCATCCAGGGCTTAACCAACTGCCTAATATCCCGAGTAAAATGGCCGGTTTTGATGGTACTGGCCAGCGTGGCCACTGCTCGCATAGCCATCATAATGTCCCCCACTGCTGCTGCCAAGTCCTCGTTCTGATGACTGTTGTCCGAACTTTCCACCTCCTACAAAACATGAAAGTTCTACTAAATTATCTCAGCAAGTAATATGTGCAATACCCAAAACCACCTTCATCTGATGCAGGACTCGATTTATATTGGAGACTGATCTCTGGTTTATTTAAAAACTGAGCAAACAAGCAGACAAGGCATGATGGAGCCAAAGCAGGGTTAGCGAACACAGAGAGAAGAAAATTTGTGAGGCCGCTGTTTCGATTTTTCTTCACGTCACTCCAAATACCTATTATTTAATCACCTAGATTTTTCCCATCTTAACAATATTCTACTATTATTCTTACATTCCATAATCCAGAAATCTTGTGAATGTTTCTGCCAACCAACCTCACAGACCCGATACACTCTACAGACTATATGGCAAACCTCACGCCTTTAATTTTCCTCAGCCGTGTATAGCCTACATTACATTACAATGCCAGCCTTAACGACCTCTTCCTACCTGAATTAGACAACTCGAATACAACTGTTTTGATTAGGGCTTTACCTCGGTTGTAGTCTCCGTGGCTGTACATGTTCTGAGCAGCACCCGTTGGTCTTTGCTGCCCAAACTGTTGCTGATGCTGGACTTGTTGCCTAGAATACCAAAAACGACACACATCAGAAAACCCATCGAAATCAAACCAAATCTTTGAACACAAAAAAGACTTAGCAATTCGCCCAAAGACACCATTTGCTTGATAAATTGTGCGTTATAAAATAAATAAAAGTCAATACCAGTAAAATATACTTCAATTTCAAAATATGTACATGGACAAACTAGAAATAGGGTACTACTATTTAGCATTACTTGAACTAACAGAATCATGCGGCTCATGCCCTTACCAAAACTAGTTTTTCCATCTGATCACATGTGACTGACCAGTGCAATGGTCAAAATGACTATCACATATTGTAAGAAAAAGCAAAGGAGGCAAAATTCAGAAATTGTCTGCTACACAAAAAGATAAACTTACGCCAGCATCTGGCTAAGGTTGACCAGAAGCCCAACAGAACTGGCCAGGTCCCTCTGGTTGCCCGGGTAGTTCCTATATTGGCCCTTGTAGTTAAACCGACTGTAGCCACTGCCGTAGGGTGTCCCGTGCTGTCCATACACGTTCTGAGTCATTGGTCCACTACCAAGCAGTCCTCCCACGTTGCCCTGCAAAGCACCAGGAGTGCCGAGCAGACCACGGCCCATTCCAGGTCGGTGTATGGTTCGCTTGTTTCTACACAATCAAAAGAAACTCAGTTCAACTACGATCTGCATCCACAGAAGTTCATAACTAAACAATTATAATTCATATGAATTATGAGCAACTAAACAAATTTATTCAAACAGATTTACATCCATGTCATCCAGCATGGAACGTCATTTGGCTATTATGAACACTAAAAACGTCAAAGCTAACATTATGAACAATTCAGCAACTGACATATATCTTATATAACTTATTGTTATAGCAACTGTTAAATTTATGCTACAAGTGAAACACAAACAGACTGCATCAACAGAAATTCACCACTAAATATGGTATAGTTAGCATCCTCATAACTAATTACATAGATGTAAAAAATGACGGAAACAGAATAAAAAACGTCGCTTTTTCAAAAAAATTTAAAAAAAAAAAAAAAACGATAAAAAACCAAAACGGAAAATAATTTGACTTTGCTACATCTAAAACCGCATTTTAACCTTGAAAACCTTGATTAGGAACCTACTACACGCAGGCTATCTCTTAAATGATGATGTTAAACGATGAAATAATGACTTTAGTTAGCTGAATCCTTGAGAGTTGGTGGTAAACATAAAGAATATCAGAAAAAATTAAAATTAAGGAAAAATAATAACAGAAAGCACATGAATAAATAAAGATAAATAAATAATAAAAAACGATAAAAAACGATGGGAAAAATAAAAAACGAAAAAACCCCGTTTTTTACAACTATGACTAATTATATATGACTCAAAGAGATATATCGTAACTCAGACATTATCTGGTAGTCCTAATTATTACTATTATTTTTGACCTTTTATATAGCACACCTTCAAGGCAAACTACTCAGAAGCGCTCCCATTTCAACAACGGCCAATGTTGCTAAACACCCAACACCACAGTTTTTATGGATTCAAAACTCATATATTAATTAGTCAGCTGCATATTTCCAATTAGTATATTTATTGAAAAATTCCCAAGCACATAGATTTTGTTGGAAGCCAGTGATCAGAATCAAGTAATCTTACTACCTTAACTATACCAGTGCTTCGAGCCTTAGCACAACTGCACAAAAAAGGTGTCAATGTAAGCTGTCAACCGTGAAAGGTTTTCGCAGTGAGCACCTTCTTATGTCAACAAATGCTTGGCAACCCAAAAGATTCTGTCAGCCTACGAAGAAACTTACACTGTCACCTAAAGTATGATGCATAAAATACCTCCATGTACAATACATTTAAATTCACTGTTACTTTCAAATGACGTAACATATATCAAAGATGACACGAGGTAACAGAAAATAGTTCAAGACACATAAGATGATGCTATCAGCATAATGATAAAAAAAAACAGCAGAGGCTAGTGCAGTGGTGGCGCCACTGACCGTTTCTCTTGATACCACGACCGCTGGACCTTGACAGCCTTGGAACCAGATGCAGATGTTGCCGCTTTGTGTGAAGCTGCAGAGGTGGTCGTCTTGTCTGTGGACTTGGCAAAGAAGATGCCAAGCCGTTCCATCACCTGCTGGCTCTTCTTTGAATCGAGTGCTGGCAAATCTTTGAGATTGCACAGCTCATCGTAGGACGGTAGCGGAAGACCAAGCTCCTGCCGCAGCTCATTGTCCCGCTTCATCAGCTTCAGACAAGTCTGCAATTTCTACAGAGGCACCATACGCACAACCTAATACAGGTTTGTATAATTACCAAGGCATGGCATTTCTTACAGTACTGTTCAGATCACAGCCAAAGAGGAAAACTTAATTCAAGCCATTTTATACCAAACCAAGAATGCAGCATTAATTTCACATACTGGTAATTCAAAATTGAACCTGAAATTACACCAACAAGACTGATAAAAGCACTTAAGTTTAATCATCAGCAAAATGAGAGCACTTAAAAAAGCACAACCAATGAGCATGTCCAGCGTGAAATGAATATACTGCACTGTATCTATAAATTTATAAAGCACCTCTCACAACTGCACACCAGGGACTCGCAGTGCGAAAGACATGAAGCTCTCAGCAAGAAAAGGAGGAAGTCATCTTCTATGAATGTGTGGCATCAGTCACTGAGTAAACAAAAAAAATTTGAAACAAAACCTTTCGCCATGAGTCTATTGCCTTCACATCTTCGCCACTTTTCTTCTTCTCTATCATAGCAGATGACTTGGAGCCCTGCTTTAAGACTAGCTTCCGTTCCACGAGCGACAGAAGACCTAAATCGCACACAATGTTCAGTCATCGTTAATTCTAAACACACTCTCGGTTTAATATTGATCAATCTGAAATCAACAACATGTGACAATCTGCTTCCTCCAGAGTTTCTTACAAGAAACAAGATAGAGAAATCCCTAAATATAAACTACACCAAAATCAAACATACATATGCACACAAATACAATTCAAGAATATTCTTGTACGTTCTAAAGGGTGCTATATAAATATTTAAGTATATACACCACCAATAAACTCAGATACTGTCTCAGGTACATGTTTAATTGTATATCAATTGCATAACTCATCAACTTATATCGGAAGGTACAAGAGAAAGACAACAAGTAAATCAACAGCAGCAAATGCTGAGAGTATTGTCAACAAGAAAAGTCAAAATAATTTTTAATTATTACGAAGTCTAATTAAAACACCATTTCCATATTCAGCTAATTTTCCTGGCCACTCTTCAGTTTTTAAAATTCTTGGTCAGCATTTTCACTCAAATACTTCAATCAGTAATCCTTTAGGAAGTGTTTTTACTTTTAAATATGACTCAAAACACTACAGAACAGCCAAGAGCCTACAGCTCATGTCCCTAGATTCAACGTCAACTTAAAACATGACAGTTGCATCAACAAGACACTAATTAATGCATCCAAATAAACTGACCTTCAGGCTTGGATTTTGGCTCAAAGTACTTCAACACTTTAAGCGAATGGCCATCGAGTTCTGGCTTGTCCTTTGCACACGATTCTGCCGCTAGGTTGGCTGACTCGGGACAGAGAAAGACTGCATACGCATACCTGTTCCAAAGACATGGACAAGCATAATCAGCCACAGATGCAGATCAACATTGTTCAGATTACAGCAAGCAACATATCTATCATAAAGCTAACAATTTGTTCAACTCCATTTAAGCACGTATATTTATTTACTTCAGGATGATGCTACCCTGAAAAATAATCCTTCTGCTTAAGTGCAACTATTAACATTTCATTTCTTGTTAGACGTTACATTAAGATTATATTTTCTGATTTCAGATAGTCAAAGAGCTTACTTCTGATTAAATCGCAACAACCCTGTGTTCATTATTTGGTCTAATTTACACAAATCTAACGGCTTCTATAGAGCTGTGAATATAATGCACAAAGTGTCCACCAAATCACCTCAAGAGAATCGTATTGAAACCTAATCCACAGACAATAGAAGTCCAGTTCAGCTCTGAAGGATTTATAAGGCTCTTTCTGGTCAAAATTTAATCAAAACTTCATACTAACCCTTTGTTTCTCAGAGGTCCCTTTCCGTCCTGTTTCTCACGTGGCAATACAATATCTTCAGAGGTAGGAAACAAATCCTTCAGTTTATCGACTGTGACTGTGTTTCCTATGTTCTTGATCAAGAGCGTGCAGTCGGGCAGCACAGCTATCGGAAAAAAAGAAGTTCTGAATAAAACCAATGCAACTTCATCCAAAACACATCAACAATTCACAATTTATGATTTCATGCTATAAATAGCTTTTTCTACAGCACATAAAGCAGCACAGCTGAATCTTTGATTTTCTTGACCTGAATGGAAAAGAAAAGTCAAAGTAGCAGGAAATCAAGTAAATATTATACAGTCAAGATCCATATTTATTTATTTTTTCATTCATTTTTAAAACAATAAGTTACAGATAAGACTTCCCATTTTCCTAGTCCATTATCACAATCTATTTAAAAATAAAACAGCTCAGGTTTCCTTAAGGCTCCTGCTTTTCTTGCCAATTGACGTAATACAAGAAATGTAGACTATTCATCCCTAACCGTCTTGAAAAGTCTGTTAAAAATCAGGTAATTTAATGAATTGTCCATTTAAAGTGTGTGGTGAATGATGTTTATGATTAAAAAATAAATCTTACGATTTGGTTTTTGATTACTACTCC
The DNA here is from genome assembly GCA_945859605.1 of Lumbricus rubellus. NCBI lineage: Eukaryota > Metazoa > Annelida > Clitellata > Crassiclitellata > Lumbricidae > Lumbricus > Lumbricus rubellus. The sequence goes on along the minus strand of OX243812.1, from coordinate 26,486,607 downwards.
AACTGGCAATCATCTTATCTGTACAGAACAACATTACAGCAATATAGTCACGGAATGCATAAGGCGTAAAAAAAATTGTTGTGTTTCCGGTAACCCGACCGACCCATTTTTACGGCCGCGACTCAAATATTTTTGTAAAAATTTTATTAAAAAAAATTATTTAAAAAAAAAAATATTCAAACAAAATTTAAATTTTTTGAAATTTTTTTTTAACATTTGTATTGACATAACATAAGAGACGTCAACAAAACGAAATTAATAGGACTGTTTCTAGAGCAGTTTTAGGTGCAGACAGTCGGGAAATAGGCAGTTTATACTTGCTTAGAACACGTACTTTGTTTCAGCGTGCAAAAAAGACTAGTGGGGTATAATTTTTCGGATAGTCACTGCATAAAAATATTTTACCAAAATAAAAATATTTTCCGACCTACCTACCCAAATTTTTTTAGCTCTGTTACCGAAAACACAACATTTTTTTTATAGGCCTAATGATAAATTACACAATGAATTCGTTCATGAATTTCTACAGTGCTTCGTCAAGGAAACTACTCAAAGGCGCTCCCCACACTAGCACACACAAAAAGAACAGTTTTAAGTTTGATGAGAAAGAATAAGTGGTGAGTCCCAGAGTGTACAATTAATTTCAAACGAAGGCCGCTCTTGGCCCACCACAGAAAAGGACAGATTCTTCATACCCGATAATTACCAACTCAGATACTTATCATAAGTTAGACGGTCAATCAGTTATACCATTACCTGCACAGTTCCCGCAAAAGATATGCTACCTTCTGTCATCACTTGTGCATATATATAAATTTCAATGCATTAAGCTTGTCATGTACACGGTTGGACATTTGTACAGTGCTGTCCATTTGCTAGTGCTTCTCATTAAAGAATATTCTTGCTACCTTACTTACTTCCTGATATAGCGTTACCATGCTCAATTTCACCAGTGATTGAAGACCAGTCCACTCTGCCTTGATTACGGTCTTGTGTCATCATAATGGAAGCACCTCTCGATTGTTTTTGCAAAGAGGTGAACACTACCTAAATACCTGTGCAATTACGACTACTGTAGCACTTTTAAATTCTAGATTGTGATGACAAGTAAGCCACTTACTGACATGGGATTCTTGAGATGCAAACTCCACCTGCTCCTCAGGTAATATAGCTTTCAGCTGTTCCACCACATCGTCAGCATTTGCTTTAGATGCAAAGTATAGACTCAGAAAACTGGAAAAACAACAACTACGTATTGGACTGCTGCATTTAACTAAATATTGGTGTCACACTCTCGCACAGAATCAACAAAATAAAAAATTCGACATTATGTATGGGTAGCAAGTATATTTCAATTCAAGAAATGACATCAATCAATATCTTGATCAGCAATTCAAAAGCATGCGAGGAATCGTACCAGCTGTCTGTTCCTTGTCGGATATGACGGATCCTATATTCAAGGCAATGTTCGCTTCTCCTAACTTTCACCAGCTCAGGACCAGCTAACTGTTCCTCCGTAAGAGGATAAACAACCACAATCTTGTTTGTTCGGATGCTCGACAGATCTAAACAAACACAAACAGCACACAACAGACATATATGTATTTGAATTGAAAATTGACTGCACTTACTTTACTGACATGGTCCTACTAAAACCACAAAAATTCTTTGCTAACTTCTCAGACTACAGCAATACTATGCATAGATCAAATCTACAAGGTCAGTGTTAACCCATAACTATCAGTCTATCACGGTATCACACCACGTATATATAAATTAACTTGCGTGAAAAATGGCAATAATTTGCACGCTATATTTCAGTAAAAAAACTGTTTAAGCAACATTAATATGCAAATATGTTCCAGTCAGTTTCTGACTTTCTTTACTTTACAAGCAAACAATCAGACTGACCAGCATAAAATGTCTTGAGTGGAGGTAACTGGAATTTATCCATGACCTCTTCTTCTTGGACAAGGATGGCTGAAGGTCGCTGCTGCTGATGCTGGTCAATGCCATCACCGGCACCCGATGCCGATGGCACTTCACCTGGAAACCCAATTGAAAACAGACTTATCATCAGATTACTTTGAATAAACAACAAGTGGTGATGATCAATGATTAGGTTTCCTCAACCCATGGGTGCCTACTAGTGTGGCCCAAACTTACACGGGAATATATTTTTTCCAAAATATGCTGCTCCACAAGGCTGCCCTTGTTCCACTTGACTAGAAGAATGTGTGTTGAAAAAATTGAAGATATCTGAGCATGTTTAGAGGTACCAATTTTCGATAGCTTTTATATATGACTCACGTAAAATGCGCGTTTCAAATTTTAACAGGTAAGCTTATAGCCTACATTAATGTAGCATTATAAATCGACAGTAGCACCCATGAATTCCAAGGACCATCTTTCTATATCATAATCAAGATGTCAAGTGTATTTAAATAAATAGATAACTATAAGATTATATACAAACATATAAACATATAAACATAAAATATTACTCTGGGGGTCAAGGACCCCGCGAACATCACGGAGTGGCCATCTGGCTTGATAGGACCATTGCGCCCTGCCTGACTTCCTACAACCCGATCAGCAGTAGAGTGATCTCGGCAACGATCGACGCCACACCAAGAAATTTTACGATCATCCAGTGCTATGCACCAACGGCAGATGGGCTTGATGAGGAAGTCGATCAATTCTATAGAGAGGTCAGACAAGTGCTGGTGGAGACACCCAGCAGCAACATTGTCATCGTTACAGGTGACTTTAACGCTCGAGTTGGAGAGGGTGCAGCAGAGGAGGAGGTTCTTGGCAGGTACGGCTACGGAGAGAGAAATGACAGAGGTCAGTTGCTGATTGACTTCTGTGCGGAGAACAATTTGGTCATCGCCAACACCCGTCACCAACTGCACCCCAGGCACAGATACACGTACAAAAGCCCTGGCGATATTTATAGATCTCAGATCGATTTTATTCTGGTACCCAGGCAATGGATCCAATCGGTTTATAAGTGCAAAACCCGACTTGACGCGGATTGTGACACTGATCACAATCTCGTCTTTCTGAAATTCAAACTCCGTTTCAGAAAAACTAAACCTCGTCAGCTTCCTTTTTTGGACTTGGACAAACTGCGAGATCCACAGGTAGAACATGACTATGCAGTCGAAGTTACCAACCGCTTCGCTGCTTTAAGCTGCGTCACAGAATCCAGTCCTCCCACTGACTTGTGGTCTCAGCTCAAAAATATCATCATAGAATCGGCGCAAAAGATTGTTCCCAAAGACTCGGAGAAGCGTAAAAACTGGATCTCGGATGACACTTTCGCGCTTATCAAGAGGAAACGCGAAGCCAAGACGAAATCACCGGTGGAATATAAGACTCTGAGAGGAGAAGTGCAAAGAAGACTGAGGGAAGACAAACAAGCCGAACTTGATGCGCTCTGCTGCGAACTGGAAGAAAACGCAAAGCGTGGAAACTGCAGACCGGTTTACAAGACAGTCAAAACTCTCACTAGACCGTTTCAGGCGCGTAAAATAGCTATCAAGGACGTCTCTGGAAAGAAGTTAGTTGATCCGGTGAAGGTTAATGAACGTTGGAAGGAATATTGTGAAGGACTTTACACAGGCAATGAAGACGAGATAACGTTCGAAATTACGGAAAGAGAACCGCCTCCACTGCGAGAAGAAATCAAACGCGCTTTGCTTAAAGCCTCTTTGCACAAAGCCTCGGGACCGGACGGAGTCGCCACCGAGCTTCTCAGATTTGGTGGTGATATGACTCTTACCACGCTACATAAGATTTGTACTGATGTATGGATATCTGGAGTCTGGCCCGACGATTGGACGCAATCAGTTTTTATTCCTTTACCGAAAAAAGGGGATCCGCTCTGTTGCGAGAACTACAGGACCATAGCGCTAGTTTCGCACGCCAGCAAAATTCTCCTAAGGGTCATCCTGGAGCGCATTCAAACTAAACTTGACAATGAACTGGCTCCTGAGCAGGCCGGTTTCAGACCCAATCGAGGCACTCGCGATCAGATTACGAACCTCCGGATCATCATAGAAAAGGCAAATGAGAGAAGTCAGAATCTCTACTTTTGCTTCATAGATTTTACGAAAGCGTTCGACATGGTGCAACACGGTCAGCTGTGGTTGTCCATGCTGGACATGGGGTTTCCCCCACAACTTGTCCAACTATTGATGAACCTATACAAACAGCAGCGAGCAGCTGTTAGGACAGATAATATCACCTCTAACTGGTTCCGCGTTAAGAAAGGCGTTCGGCAAGGTTGTAACATCTCGCCTTGCCTATTTAACATCCTGGCGGAGCAGGTAATGCGCAAGGCGCTTGACGGGTTCAGAGGGGGCTTCAGAATTGGAGGTAGGACCATCAGTAATCTTAGATACGCGGATGACATACTCTTGATCGCTACATCACCAGAGGAACTCCAGGAGCTCGTCAATCGTGTCGAATCCGCTGCCAAGGAGTACGGTTTAAAGATAAATGTTTCAAAGACGAAGGTTATGACCAATACCGATAGGATCCTCAGGATTTTTGTCGCGGACAGTGAACTCAAACAAGTGGATAACTTCACATATCTAGGCAGCAAAATCTCAAGCGATGCAAAGTGCTCAGTCGATATTAAGTCCAGGCTGGCCATGGGTATGGCGGTCATGGTGAAGCTTACGAAGGTCTGGAAAAACAAGTCCATTAGTACTCAAACCAAGCTTCGTTTGATGAAATCCTTGGTCTGGTCAGTTGCAACCTATGGTTGCGAATCATGGGTGCTTAAAAAGGCGGAGGAAAAGCAGATACAGAGTTTCGAGAACAAATGTACCCGTAAGCTTTTGCGCATTTCTTGGACGCTCAAACTTACCACAGAGCAGGTTTATCGGCTTGCCGGAACTTCACCAGAGCTCTTGGGTTCAATTAAGGCTCGCAAACTCTCCTATTTCGGTCATACCATCAGGATTCCCCAGGATTGCGTGGAAAAAGCCATTATGCTGGGTCACGTGGAAGGTTGTCGACGCAAGGGTAGACCGCGTATTAGCTGGATTGACAACATTCTTGCTTGGTCCCGTCTTTCCGGATCCAATCTTCTCGCCGCTGCACGCGATAGGAGGCAGTGGAGAGCTGTAGTCCATGCATGCGACCAACCGTCGCGCAGCGACGTCGGTGATTGACATGACATGACATGACAAACAGAAGCTGATTTCAAGCCTTTTATGTTAGAAAACTGTTACTGAATTGGAGGTAATTTCAAAATTTTGACTGCCAACTTACAAACTAAGGTTTTTTGCTTGCAATTTGCTTTTAATACAATTAGACTGTTTACTTATAATTGCTCTTCATACTGCTAATTTAGGTTATTCCAATATTTTTTACAGTAATTTGTTAAGCACACCTTGAATATGATAATTATGGGATAAATGTTGGTCTTTTGACTTTGTGTAATAATGGCTCATTTGACAAAAACCGCGGATATCATGGCATCATCCAGAAGCTTCCAAAATTGTTGGCTCTTATGGATGCCAAGAACATTCTTTCTAAACAGTCACAAAATTTAATGGAGAGATCCTGAAGAATTTCATATTTCATTAAGAAAATGATTTAACAGTTGGTGATGTCATGAACAAAGTAGGCCTAATGGTTGTTACCTTGGTAATCGGTTTTTAATCTAGGCATGTCTGAATGACATTTCTCCCTACAGAAAATCTAGAGCTGTTTTTTACATGAACATAATGCAATATTTACTCCCAGAGAAACTATTTACAAAATAGGTCTTGCTGACATAGGTGAATGTAACCTATGTTCATACGTAACATTTCCCGGCAGCTTAGTGCTCATTTGATGTACTAAAATAGTCATCACCTTTAAAAGTATGGTATTTATTTGACAAAACCCGCAGCTATCATGGCATGTATGTTGGAAATTTTTGTCAAAGAAAATAGGTAATCACATTTTAAAGCAATGAATTTACTATGTTGGTCGGAAATTTCTACTTGAAAGACTTTGAAGAAAGTTGCCTGGTAATAATTACCATCTGACACAAACAAGGTTTAATTCAATTTTTTTTAAATTTAGTGTCATACACAGTTTTAAAGTGTAAAGTCTCTGCTTTAAAATGACAAACTTTATTGCACTATCATTTTCCTGTCTATACTCTATAGGTTGAGTCAAAATATGATTCAGCTGTTCAAATTTGGCTATGAGAAAATGCAAAGTTTGCATAATTCTTGGAATGCAAAATTCCTTCATAACCAGGTTAAGAAATGAGTGAAATTTGAAAAAGATAAGCAGGCTGCATAATAATCTAGATGGAAGTCTGGTTTGTTTAAATCATACTTCACTGCTATGCTAAGCCTTATGCCAAGTTTGGCTATTCATGGCTCGGAAAATGACAAATTTTAGGAAAGTCGTTGAATTATTAAAACAACAGCCCATAACAAATTATCCAAATTATCATTAAAAATTGTTCACAGATTATTGTTTTAATGTCATAAAACAATAATTATTTATATATTCATCAAACGGTTTGACCTTCTTACTACTCAGGGTCATAGAATTAGCCAAAGCCTGCCTATCGAGCTTAAATCTATATTTTAAGAATGATTAAAATCTAAAATGTTTTATGTTATATTTCATATATATTCAATTTTTGTGAGACTTTCATTGATTCTACAGTAGCTTAATAGCTTTAATAGAGTGATTTAAAAGACACATTTTGACGACAATGTTTGTTCAAAGCTGATAATTGCATGCCTCTTTGGAGTACGATCGAAAAGCGATTTTTTTCAATTTTTCGATGCTTAGTTAAAATCTTTCAGAAAATTGGTACCAGTAAACATTGCTCAATTTTGTTGAAACTTGGCAAATAAATCACTAATAGCATATGGAACAAGGGCAGCCTTGTGGAGAATTCAATATCCAAATTTTATATTTGTGGGCCACCCTAGTGCCTACACATAGGGGCAAGAGGGGAACTTGCCCCCCTGAAAAGTGACATCTATTTTTCTAACTACTACTTTTGGGCCTTAAACAAATTTCTTCGCATTAATTAAAGAATATCATTATAGTAATGATACACAAAGTGAAACTTTCGAGTGATGCCTTAGAATTTCAGAAATTACGATTAAAAATATAGAGATAACTAGAGGGGCACTTGCCCTGGAAAACTGACCTATTTTTCAATCATTTATTCATTCTATGGACTCATTGTTCTCTTTCAGGAAACTACTTTTAACTACTACATTTTGATTCCTGTAACAAATTTTTTGCACTAAAGAAAATGTTCATATTTTAAAAAAAAATTAAAGTTAAACTGAGAAATTAACAATCAACGTTACACATAATTTCTGTCAATTTGTCGTATGAATCAAGGGATCATTTTCCAAATTACCAGCATCTGGTTTCTCCTCAGTATCCGTCTTCTTCAATTCTGCTTCCATCTCCCTCCAGAAAACCTCTGTCGTGTCATCAGACTCTGCCGTGTCGCTGCCACCTGAAGCATCGCTTTGCTCCACAGCACCGATCTTCTCAGCACCAGAAGATTCACTGTCAGCAAAATCCACTTTTTCCAACGTCTGGCACAGCTGCAATTAAAAATCAATCACTCAGAATGTAAAAAACCCATAAAAATGAGCAAATATAAACAATCAAAGACTTTCAAAGTTTTTATAAATCTTGAAGTTTCTGAATTTTAAAACACAACCGTATAGATAGATAGATAGATAGACAGGCACATAGACAGACAGACAGATAGATGATAGATAGATGATGGGTAGCTTGATAGATAGACTCTTTAATTGTTTCGAATTCAAACAGCACAGAGTGAAGCAAAAAAACACAAACGATATCACATGTATGATCACCGTTAATAGAAACATTGAAATTTTTTAGTTTACTTAAACACTGAAGTTTTTTGCACAGATATTCAAATATACATGTACCTAGCAGCCTAGCTACACAATTATATTATAGTAGCAAATTCTCTATTAGTTCTATTATTATTAGCACTAGTAGTATTTTGCATTTGTTAAACAACACTACAAGTCCACTATCCAATGGCCATGTGTACAAAGCAGTATTGAGTAAGGTGCTTGCCCAAGGTCTCTGCACAGTAAGCATCTGAGGGAAGACTTGCACTCATACTCTGCATTACAAGACCTGTGCCATTTCATTGTATTGTATTTGAGCATTTTTAAAGTGCCTCTAGTAGGATGAACAGTTCAGAAGTGCTCCCATTGTACAAGGTCCATGAAAAGAAGTACATTTTGAGCAGACAAGACAGAACTGAAGGACCAATTAAGGCAAATTGAGTCCTGCAGTTGAAACGTATGGGGCAACGAAGGTAGTTACATCTTTAGCAGTATTTGCACTTCTAAAGTTCTGGATATTTATTTACCTCACTGGTTAACTTAACCCGTTAATGCCGTAGGGTATAGAATTTCCCATACCATTTACTACCATCTCGGCATTAAAGGGTTAAAAACCTCAAGAGGTCTGTTGGATTCATGACAAAATTGATGGTGGATGAAGGTGAATGGTGTGCATTTGCTTATGCTTCTCATTTGTATACATGCAAGTGTACCTGTGCAGTCTCATCTTTTCCAGAAGGTGCAGCTGCCATGGTGAACCTATGTCTAACCTTGAAATACAGATCCATACAAACACAAGTCAAACCAAGCAAAGCATCAAAACCTAAAAACTGATACACTAATAATTGACACATTTATGTCTTAGGATCGTTGTACAAAATTTATTCAATAACTTTGCCTGGTGTCAAATTTGTGACATATATTTGGTCTATTGCGACACTTAATACAGCTAACATAGCTGGTAGTGAATTCTGATTTCTGAGACACCAGTGAACCTCAACTGCTCTTACCACTGAAACAGACCAAAACTCATCTTTAAAAAATATGTTTATGCGCTGCTTGTCCTGTTGAAACTGGTAAATACTTCCAGCTGCTGTTCTAAGCATACATTTGAATATTCCATCCTACCACAGATATGCCTAAAACTCTCATCTCATTTCCAACAGATGAAGTTGATTCCAGATATTGCACAAACTTCACATATAGCCTACTAGTTACAAGAATGTACAATGGCACATGCTTCTTACAGGAAGCCTTTACAAGTACCAGCAACACATCTTACATAATACATTAACTGATACTGAGAGATCTGAGAGAATCCTAATATGAACTTCTAGCATATACATGTATACCATTTACACTTCATGGGCTAACAGTTATATATCTTACAGGTACCACTTTTCAAGTAAGTACTGCATGTTCAAATCAATGTACCCGGTACAAGGAATTGAAGGCAAAACATATCTTATATGCACCACTACCCTCCTCCAAACACCTGTCAAAAAGCTTCCTTTAAATGCTAGTCATACTTTTACTGTAGGTCAACAATCCTCTCACTGTTTGAATAAATAAGTATAAAAGCCATTTCTTGGAGATCTCATCCGAGGAGGTGATTAGGCTACTTAAACTCAATTAAATTACTATAACATAGAAATGTCATAAAAGGTTAAGAATGTGCTACAACACGGTGCCTATTTTATTATCTAAAAAATATTGTCCTATAGGAATACAACAGTGGCAGAACGAGGTATTGTATTCCTTTATAAAACCAACGCAGCCACTCCCAATGATGCCGGGCGTACAAATGTGAAAACCCGGATGTACTATGAACTAATCCACAATCACGTGCGGTCAAGCGGCGCTTGTTTATGTCTCAACGCCAACATAATCGCCTCCGAAAAACAAGAGGAAGGTTTTACTGCCTGACACATGAGTAAATATTGTCCAAGGTGCGAACTGAAGAAAACGCTCTGTGTTCAGTTCGCACAGCCAGCAGCGTGTCTTTCTCATGCTAACCAGACATGACACCGGAGATGAAGGAGATCTCGATATCTCAAGTCTAAGGCTAATAACGCACACATACTAGCTACAATATGAATTAAATACATGAAAATCGATAACTGAACACGTATAAAAGAGTACACTGCCTTCGGCGCAAGTTAAAACAGCTTAATATTAAGAAATATTACCAAATTAGTATAAAAAACCACTTCCACCTAGCCCGTACACGTTGCTAAGAATTTGCGTTGTAGACCCGCATAATGTTAGTCCCTTCCCGCTAAGGTCCCGTGTACATTTTGTGGTGCGCTATAGCTTTCGTAAGACAACAGCTTTAAATTACTGATTAGGAATGACGAAAAAATCAGAAATAAGGAAACAATCATAGACCAATGCGCAAGATAAGAAACAATTATGAGCAACTTGACAAGCACAGGGACAAAAAAATGATGTGGCTATACATTTGCGTAATTGCAAAATGTAGCCTAATTGAAAAGCTGTCTGCTCAGTTGGTAGTTAAGTTTAATTAAGGTTACTGCATAACTTGTAAACGTAAAGCGCAGTGCGTCTTGTAGGCGTTTCAATAAAGAAAAGATTATTATTATTTATTTTAATAATAGATAATCTAAACATCATTGTAATAATGTAATCATTAATTTATCATCATCGTCGTCGTCACTAGACTATCATCGATCAGTTCCTGAGGCCAGCCATTATTAATTTTTGGCAGTGATTTTGAAGTACCTATTATTATAATGTAGGCCTACATAGTTATTGCCCCGAGAAACTATCAACCTATAGGCCTAAGTTGCGTCTATGTCATCAGCTTACGTTAGGTCCAAATAGACGAGTAAGCTATTGTACTGCATTGTATAATTTGTATTGTAGGCTAATGTGTATTGATGAGAGCGAATTAATTAGCCATATTGCTATTTATAATAGGATACGTGTTGGCAATGAGTTGGCCTGCCGCCTACGACGATCTAGATTAGGTCTAATGGCCTATAGTTTATAAAATATACCTAAAATTTTTGAGTTTCTTGTTAAATGAGAATGAAATTGAGATGAAAAATTTAAAAATCCCTTGTAGCCAGAATGATGTTGACAAACCATTGTCTAGCAGTAACATGGTCTTTCTCTCCTTTCTCTTAATTTTGAATCTTGGACAGATTCTATATATTATAGCAACTGTATGGCCTCAACCCTGCTACAACTCCTGCAGTGTGGCATCAGGTACACGTCCAGTAGATATACAACCCATATTAAAGTGCATCTGAAAATGAAACTAAATCTCACATTGTAATATTATTATAAAGTCAACTTTATGCGACTGAGGGTCAAAACTCTGTCCAAACCAGTGAAACATTCAGGGCTGTTTTAAGGAATTTTTAGAACTGCACAACTCCTTCTTTCCTTTCCCATCCTCCATAGTAAATTACTTCAAATCGGATGACAATGACCTTTTTGCTTGTTTTGACTGCACAGAAGTGCTTCTACAACTGCACAGATCGATTTAGATCTGCACATTTTGTGTACAACTGCACGTTAAAAAAAGCACTGGAAACATTTGCTCACTATCTTTCCAGTCTGGCATGAGGACAATCAGCCACTGTAGGGCCTGTAGGCTCAACGTGTGTGGTTGTCTGGGCTGCTCTTTTCCCAATCAGCACGGAAACATCTTTTTAGCATTTACACCTGGAGAGTGGAGACATCAACTCGACAGAATATGCAAGCATGTATTATTAAAGTACAAAACTAAAACATCACAAGTCTGTTACATCAATTTAACACACATAATATGTATAAACTCTATGATTAGTATGATTTAGGGAGATTAAAACGTCATCAAATAATACATCTGAACACTACAGGGAAAACAGAGCAGCATAATCATCGGGTCTAGAACCAAAACAGAATAAATTTCTTCACATTATGCATTTTAGCAATGGTAACAAGCATAGGCGCAACCACCCTATGGGACCCACGGGACGCGTCCCCCCAACTTTTGAGTGGTCCCCTAACTTTATTATTATGGTCCCCAACTTTTAGGACGTGATTCATTATGGTCCCCCAACTTTTAGAACGTGATTGCACCTATGGTAACAAGAAAGTTTGAAACTGATGGAAGCTGAACTCTGTTGAACAATCGATCCAAGCTTTGGGTTCATTCTTGATATTTAATATCAAACTATTAATCGATATGAACTGGTTGTATTATCACCTGGTCACCTGGTGCCGTCAGCTACTGGAGCTCTGGCGAAAGCCCTGGTGCATCTTCTCCAGTTGATCCTCTCCCTAGTCGCCTCTCTTAGTTCCTCCAGTCTCATGCCAGACTTTTCCTGTACTTCATCCAAGTACATTATATTATTGTATTATACACAATAATTATGAGCGCCCACATATATTGTTGCATGATGGGGCAAAGAACAATGGTCAGGGTTGAATTTTTAGCAATCTTGAGGCTGCAAAATGCAAAGCAAGAAATAAATCAAGAACATGGGGTATTTATACTGGAGTTTTCTAAATGTAATGTATCAGTTACACTTTGTGTATCATTAGTATCAACAGTGAATTAGTGAGAAGAAATTTGCTAACAACCACAGAGTAGTGGTTAAAATAGAAGCCAAATTACCAGAGGGAAGTGTTCCTATGTGCGGGCGCCCATCACATTAATTGGTACACTTACTACAACACTTGTTCCATAGACAATAATAATTTCATTCAAATTGCTATCAATTTACACATTTGCCATTGATTAATCAGTCAGATCTTTATTTTACATTTAACAGATAATAAAATTCTTGTCTTATTCGCATTTGAAATGCAATCAAAACCTGACAATTTGAGTCAAAACTCTATTACCATCCAGCATTATCGGGACCGCATTAACGCTAGTGCGAGGGCCCGGGTGCTCTGATTACCCTCCAATGGCCCCTTCCCACAATACACCGGTCCACTATGTACATATTAATAACTGCAGACCTTCAAAACTGGAGGCCCGTGAGCCGCTGCAGCACCCTGCCTGAACACCCATCATAATGCGGGCCTGAGCATTACACAAAATACATGTAAATGTATAAATATGTTAATCCAGTTTGAAGGTTGTACAGAGAGATAGAATTTCACCATTACGCAGCCAACAAACGATTAACCCAGAAATACCACCTGAACGTTAACTGACTCAATTGTTCGATCAGACAATTTGTAAAAAAGTCGTCACAAATTAGCTCTGTCTAATTTCTTACGAGTTACATGAAACCATTTTTACAAAATTACTTACACATACACATGTATGTAGTTGGCCAACAACCATGAAAGCACATATCGCTGAACAGAAAATCAATACTCCAAAATGGATTTCGAATGACTTCAAATGTTCATACCAATCAACCATAAAGTTGCAGTTAGTATTACCATTTGTAGGCTTACTCTTAACTGCTGACATTACAAATGCACAATACCAAGATGAACAAACTCATCAGATGACATGGTACTTCAGAAAAGTTAAAATTTAAAAAGGCAACATAGTTGAACGTACTTTTGTCATTTAAGTGAAACATGCATTATCTGCGTTGAGGCAAATTCTCTTAAATGCAGTTCCAGCGTAACAAAGCATATATTGATACCGTTTTCTTTTTATTAATTACCAGTGCAACCATGTAGTGGGAAAAAATGTACAAATTTAACAGGTGTCCTAATGCAACAGAAACATCCCGTCGTATACATTTAGCACCTATTCAAATGTCAACTTATAATCAATTTGCAAATATTTTTGACATTACAAGATTACAGCTTCAGCAACAAACAGAAAAGAATCGCAGTTGGCTAACTACATGCATGACCGCACAGCAAACATATTTAGCACAATAACGTTCCACTTAACGTGGGTATTTCATCCGTACCGGTGCATTAATGCGTTAACTCTGATAAGACTGGATTTCAGTATTACCGGATGCATCATCGTTTCTCCACACAAATCTCGCAATATCTTCATGTTGCACTAAAACATTTCGCAATACGACCGCAATACTAACGTCAGAAAGCTGCAATAAAAGAGAGGTCAGAACTTTCTATTCTGATTGCAAATTCATCCAAAATAAGACTGCCATTCGTCCAGTGAAAGCATCACCATTATCGCTGGTAAAATAAAAAAAACTAAAACTATGCAACATTTCACAAAACTCTTCAGCCGCAACAAAAAAACCTATAAGATTGTCGGTCTATAGTCTTTTAGACACCTCTAAGACATTTCACTTCATAAAACATCATTATCTCATGAGCCAGCAAGAAAGTTGCATGGTATGACGGCCATAACCGAATAATTTAATCTGATCAGCAGAAAATAACCAACTGGCAACGCAGAAACATAAAACCATCAGCGCACATAATATGTTGAGGGGATTTTATTTATAGTCCCTTAAAATTAAAACATCTTTCTTCGTAATTTCTCATCTCCAAAGTTCTCTGTTCATTGATTCGCATATAGACGTTACGATGGATCTGTCACTTCTTTCCCGTTCTCTGCATTCGTTGCACCTCCACGTTTGCGAGACTTCAGGATTCGACTCGCGTATCTGTCCGCGTACTTTTTAATTCGTGACTGAGGCACTCGACTTTTCCTGTTGTGACAAATCTAAAATTCGATCGTAGAGAGCGATATCAAGCAGCATAAATTTGTAGCAATTAGTCAAAGTGTATTAAATTAAACTGTTATATATGCTTAATATTTAATTATAGACCTAAGAGCTAAGCTAAGAAATTAGTGTGGCAAGTTTATCTAACATATGTGGCTTTAATATAAGAATTAAGGAGCTACATAAAAATCAAGGTATTGAGCCAAACGCACTGAATTGAGTTAAAGATTTAAAGGGCATTACCATGTCAACAGGATATCAACCAATCAAAGCAAAGGTTGATTCTGAAACGAACGTCATAATGTCAGACGAAAATCACGTCAACGCGAGAAAATGTTAAAAGGTGGACTTCTTGCCACTGGAAAGGCAGGATCGCTTCGTAAAATGCGGACGATCAAAGTTAACTTCCAGAGTGAGAATGAACGGTAGCCATCTACGTTGGATTTTTTAAAATCAATTTGTCACATTAAGTAGTTAGGCGTATTGCATGTTTGCATGTATTGAACAAAGCATTTCATTCATATATTATCAATTTTCATAAGTATGCCGAGAGTTCTTGATTACAGATTGAGTTCTGTGCGAAGAAATATTTCAACCTGAAAACCGCTTGGATAAAAAAGATCTCATTAAATTGAGTATCACGACTTTTATAAATGTTTGAAAAGAACTGCGTTAAATAAATTTTATAACAGGCAAAACCTTTGAAAATCTCTATTGAAGAAGATAGGAAATACCTTAGGGACAGCTTGTCTCATGATTTCCTTGTATTCTTCTTTGTTAATTTTGCGTTTTGAGTAGAGTGGTCGAAGCAGTTCCTTCATCTCTGTAACGACGTGCTGCTGAATGTCACGCTTCGCTTCCAACTAAACATACAACATGTTAAGTTACAAATACAATGTAACATGAGTAAATTAATTATAAGAGCATTCAGTAAAGATCTTCCAAGAAACAGCAATAGGTACAAACTGTCAAGTGACGCACAAGTGCAAGCAACCTTCTTGTCTACCACATGCTGATAATTCACCAAGATAAAAACTAGTTGCAACTGGGATGCACGATGCCTGAGTTCGCTTGGTGGCACTACAGGAAGAGAACTGAAATTTATCTTCATGTTCATCATCAAGGAGCAAGCCACAAGTCTTGGAATGGTAGTCGAACACACTAATGGACTGGAAGCTGCGAGCCTTACAAATGACAAGCTGAACTACTTCGAATACACTTGTGTTGAGCGCACTCGAAAAAGTACAAAATCAATCAGACTGATCGATGTTCAGTCTGCACAGGAACTAATTTTTCCATAAACGCTTCTTCATTGATATAACCAGCAGGTTGTCATGCCAAAAAAACAACCACGGTAATATAAAAAAATAACTTATATGCTAATTATTATTTTTTACTTAGATCGATATTCAGAATAAAGTAAATGTAAAACCATGATAATCAATATCAATCGAAATGTAAGAGTCAGTCATATGCATGAAAGAATTAACATGTTTGCAGCTAAAAAATAACTGTGCACATCAAGTCTATGCTATGACATGAACAAGACGAATGTTATATTAAAAATTAACATCGGCTGCTGGCAGTATTCACATCTTCTTTACATGAAATGTAAAGCCCAAACAATTTAGGAAAAAATATGATCAATGAATGCTTTGATAAAAAAAACAGCATATGATGTTTGAATGTGTCAAATGCTAGCGGGGAAACATAGCACAGAAACTTGCACATTGAAAGCTATTCGACAGCTTTAAAGTTTAACCCTTTAATACCGGAGGGTATAGGATTTCCCATACCATTTACTACCATCTCGACATTAAAGTGTTGAAGCTTCTTAACAGACATGGACAACTTTAAAAAGGCACCACAACTTAAAATGCAATTTCATCATACATCATAAAGCAAAAAACAATTACTGGCGGGCTTAAGTGGCACTGCAGTAGTATACAAGCAGAACATACAATTCCTTTATTTTCATATGTTAAGCAATTACCTGGAAACAAGGACAACTAAATTTTTAAAGAAAGAACAAGGACAAACCACTCTGCATCGCACCTCTTGATCGTGTTTGGACGCCTTCGGCTTCTTCGAACTGTCTTTATGCGAAACGCGCGTATCCTCTGGGCAGTCGAACGTGACCATTTTTCGTGGAGTAGCCTGCGCTGCAGCAGATGAATTGCCAGCCACTGGTTCGGTGGACATCGTCAACAGATTGTCATCACAAAGAGGTGATGCACTTACATCCATGTCAACGACTTCGATCGAAGAATCGAGCATAGACTGAGCTGAAGAGATCAAAGGCGCCGACATTTGAGTTGGCTTCATTCGAGCTTTGTTGGGTTTCGGCTGTTCAACCGTAACCCCATCTTCAGGCCCCCATGGAATTGGCACCTCCTCCTCCTCCTCAACTTCAGCAGGAAGTTTGCCTCTCTCAGCTGGAGTAGATTTCACGTCAGAATGTTTGTCTGACGGTTTCCACATGACAGAACGATCTGTGGATGCTGGAAACAAATTGTTTGCACCGACAAGCGAAGAATCGTGTCTCAGATTCCTAGAACGAGGAACTATCTGAATGCTGGGCCGTTTAAACCTAGCATCTTCAGATGTTGTGAGGATGTTACTGGCAGAAGGAGGCAGATATGAAGCAAGTCGAGGAGGAGGAAACTTAACACCATCCGAAACCAGTGGACTAGTCTCAACAGCTAAGCCACCGTTATCACTCGAAGTTAAACTTTCACCTGATTTTGCATTTTGGAGCACAGTTGAAATGCCACCGTGAGATGTTTGTTTATCTGAAACGCTTGATGACTTTGCCGAGGAGCAAAACGACTTTTCGGGCGGTTGAAAATCTGGAAGTTTGCACTGGGTGAGCGTAGATGACGAATTCTGACTATTTAATGATAATAAAGCGTCATGTTTTTGACTGACATTTCCTTCCTTTGATCCATGTGTTTCCGGCTGTCTTTTATGTTGAGACCGGCTTCCCATATTTTGCGTTGCAGAAGTCCTCTGCTGATTGGTTGCAGTACAATCACCGTCTACAAATTTCTTAGCTAGTTTCTCACCACACGAACTATTTTTTTCATCAGAATGTCGTTTTCTTTCTGTTCCTTTAAAATCAACACCAGATGGCAATGCATCTACCAATTGCGAAGTTGGACTGCCATTGCACGAAACTAAATCAGTCAGAGGTTGTTCTGTCTCATTCGTCTTTTTATCAGCAGATGGCGCCGTGTGTGAGTTCTCTTTAGCCATTACAGCATCAAACAACATCTCGCAAGGCACTCGTTTTGCAAAAGCAGTTCTCGATTTCTCAAATCCTACAGTTTGCTTGAAATTTGAGCCACCAGATGGCCTATTAAAAGTGGCGTGACCATTAAATCTATCTGAGCTCCCACTTGATTCAACGGGAGGTCTTTGGATTCTTGAAGCCCTGCTGCTGCTGCTGGCATCCTTGCCCTTGTCTGTACACCAGCGAGGTTTCTCATCCGCCTGAACACCGCTGCTTTTAGGCCATTTAGGATAGCTAGAAGACTTTGTAGTAACCTCCGCTCTCTCGAGGACACTTCGTTGCGGCGCAGAAGACTCAGACGACGTAGAGCTATTTCCAGACGCCGGAGTTCGCTTGATCTTCGGAATACGCGGTAAAACCTGGATGGAAAGCAACTTTTTTGTTAGATCGTCGTCGTCTTCGTCTCCTTTGTCGTCGTCTTTTTCTAAGTAATCTTCATCGAAATCGTCGCCATTGTCTTCTTCCGGAACGTGACTTTCTCTCTCGTCGTTTGTCACACTTTTATCGCTACTCTGCTCTAATGCATTCGGCAATTCGTTGTGATCGTCATCGTCCTCTCTGTAAGTCTCCGTTCTTTCTCGTGCAAACCCATTTCTGCTGAAGTCTGTTTCTTCATATCGGTGATGATTGTCTGCGTCATTGTCCAGAGAAGGTTCTGTCCTTTTTACGTAATCGCAAACGTTATCAGACGCGGAACACTCTTCGCTGTTCTGGTCCTCAGATTTCCTCTCGATGGCATTCTGAAAACTTGATAACTGATTAACTTCCAGAGGAGAACTGTTCATCACGGCTGCATCTTCATCTGAATCATTCTGTACATCTTCACTGTCCATATCAGCAGGGCCTTCTCTACCAAGAGAAACTTCTTTCACAAAGTCCAGATCAGATGTCGGAGACCCATCCAGATCCATATCTAAATTACAGAATGCAGAATCTTTATGTCGGCGTGTTCTCAGCTCACAAATTGAAGAAACACGTTTTCATTTGATAGCTGTAACAGTCCAACAGTGACATTAGAATTGCTACTGTAGTAAATTTGTCCAACAAGTTTGCACCTTCTAATCACTGCTCAATGGTGCTAAATGTTAAGAGCTTATCAATAACATCATGATATCGTTATGTACCAGAGCTCCAATAGCTGAAAAAATCAAAACTTGTAGACTCCCACACACTGCAACACTGTCCTAAATAAGTCAACGTTTTTCTTTTAAGTGTTCGAGTTTTCAGTAAGAAACTTCACTGCTAGCATTAGTTTAAAGATATATAACACTTTAAAGCAAGCTACATACCCGTATATATATATATATATGGTACAATAATAGCATCAATTCCAACAATGTTCTTTTCGACTCAACTGCCAAATTCAATCCAGCCATGTCAAATTGTCAGCTGTGAATACTTAAAATTCAAGGTATTTAAAGAACTAGGACTATAGGAAATTGACAGTGACTTGTCTAACATCTAAGAACACTTTTAAAGATAAAAAGTCCAAATTATAAAACAATCCAAACTCTTATAACTGCCTTGAAAAGAACATCCAAACTCTGTTCTATCTAATTAATCAGTCCACAAACTTCAATAAAGAACAGATATAATATAGGACTGTGTTAGCAAATTCTTATGAAGTAGACCGCTTAATATTAAATAAATACTCGCATACTACCCCCACACAGAAATTCTTGAACCAAAGCACAGCAACAGACTTTCACATGTATACAAAGCTCTGTGACTATTGTTGAAACCCTATTTGCGTTGTGCTCTAAAATGTAAGGATATTATTTCAATCTTCTTAATTAGTAGAAAAGCATGGTGAATCAACTTCAGATTGAAACAACACTACTATGGTATGATACTGATGTCAATATCCAAATATTTTTGATGATTGGATGAACACTGAATAGTCGTAAAAGACAAATTGCACTGAAAAACACAGAAAAACCAACTCCAGCTTCTCGAGTCCAACAATTTTACATTATAATTAACAATAATCCGATATCAACCACATAAATTTTTTAGCAATTTTATTTTACTTGTAAACCTCTATACATCAGGGGCCAAATTTATGACGATATCTGAGACACGTCTTATCTCTTAGTTGCGACTAAATAGCAACTAGCGGTTAAATCGGAATTCACCACCACGTCTTAGACGTCTAAGTCACGACTAACGCTAGGCGGCCTGGGAGGGTCGTCTAAGTCTACTAGTCGCTGTCGTAAGGGCAAACATGGCCGGCGGGTCACCTGCGATTCGTCCAATTCGACGCTGTTTACATCACCAAAGAGTGTTTTAGTGGCACCACATTTAATTCCGCTGGTATGGGACGATGAACTGATTTATGCTTTTCGTTTTTACCGTCACAAAATGCCTTTAATGTGTGACAAAACGCATTTTAGATCGCATAATGTACCGCCTGAGACACCTTCCGCGGGCGAAGCTATGCCTTTGTTTATTTCCATACGCGGGCAGCTCATTTAAATATATAGTGTCTATGGGATGGCAGTGGCATATTAATATATGCTGCGCATGCGCGCTAACTATAACCACGCTCTAGTTGCCCGACTAAGTACGTGGTCGTCTAAGTGACGCTTGTGAATCGAACTTGTCGCAAGTACAAAGATGTGTCGTAACAAGTCATGTCTTAGGTCATATACGGTACTTTGCTTAAGATATCGTCATAAATTCCAGCCCAGGTTAAGTTGTTAATCAAGGTATTTAAGTTGGCTAGGAATTCCACGCGTTATTTGATCTTCCTCCTAGCAGACTGCATTTCAATCGTTACTTTAAAAAACCATTTACACAGATCGTTTAATCAGACACACCAAACAATAATAATGTTAATACCCCTTCATGTTAATATAACCTAAACTCAGACTTATAGAAAAACGTCCAATGTTGATAATATGAGATGATTGCGTAGTAAAAAAAGACGAAATGATACAACTGCACGTCTGCGCCACCTTGCCAATGAAATCGCCATATTTTGATAAGTTATATAACCCACATAATCGTAGCAGCGAAAGGAATTCAAAGAGTAAACATAAGGACAAACCGAAAGTTAAAAGTTACATTTTATATGAGAACCTGTGTCGACTTCGCACAAAAACTTAAACCAGCTCAACTGCTGGTTTATTGTAAACCGGAAATAGTGATTAGCCGTTCTACAGGACCAATATTCTACAGGACTGGAAACTTTTATTTGATTAAGATAAGAATATTCTTTAATAGACCAATAATAATTGGTATCCGCATTTTGGTATACATGCATGGTATAATAAACAAAACGTTCATAATTTCTATATCCAATCAATGTCGAATGTTTTAAAATAGCACAAAATCCTAAGTCCAAAATCCAATACAAATTTTAAAAAATTATGTTGTTTTAATGACCAACAATTTATGCTGCGCTATGGTTTATAATTCATACAGTGTAAATAGTGTTATTATACTATGCCTGTGGGCACCGTCCCCTTTCTAGCCAATTTGCAGACTGAAGTCATTACACTGAATTCTGCCAGTTTTAAGCTCAAGATCCCTTCCACTGTAGGTGACGTCACATGGAGATAAGCCACCGCGGATAAATGGGATTGAGATTAACCAATAGCACTTAGAGTTTTTCAACCAATGGTGGTTAGACATATTTAGCCAATCAAAACTTAGATTGGAAGAGACCGTTGTCCAATGGCAGCCTAGCGTTTACTGACCAATCATATTGCCTTAGGATTCGCCATTTTGCATAATTTACAGACCTTTGTTTTCCATTTCGAGTTTTGGAATTGTCGGTTGTGTATGGTGTTTATGTGTTTATCTCGATAAGAATTTGAGAAACAGGTCGGTTTTCGAAAGTTTCTTGTTTAATTACGAGAACTGAGTAATAATCAAATGAAATTAGTACTTCTCTCTCAAGTTTTCTGTTGATGTGGTTCATGTTCTCATTCTCAGCGTGTACGGGATACTGCATGCTGACCTTAATTCGCATTAACCCGCGTGAAGTGTTGCGTACTGAATATTGGAGTTTCTTCTGCACTGAACATGGATTTAAAATAAATTAGACAGTTTATTTCATGTAGTCGAATTAACAAAAATATACGCATTTTGTTTGCCCAATTAAAGAAAAGTTGCTAGGAAAGGTACGCTTATTGTTTTTGCTGAAATCCAGTATTTTAAGCATGCCTTGTGATTTTGCTGCGGAAGATTCCGTCACCCAGCGTATGACGAAATTACTTCTTCGGCAGAAGTTTTTTTAGTATGTTGTGTAAAAACGACGGCACTAGTTCTGATCTTGATTGACCCTAGCCGACACTCATGCTGCCAATTGATGGGAAATATTGAATTGTTGACTGTCAGTGCCAAAATTTTACGTATATGCAAGTGTAGGTTAATCTCTATAATGACTCGGTAGCAAGTAAACATCATGGCGACCAAAGATCCGCTCATGATAGAGCGCGGTCACGTGACGGCAAAAAGGTAGCCCAATATTTTCGCGGCCTGCGGTAATGTATAAGCCAATGTTTCCGCGAAAGTAAGTAAGTAAAAATACCATGAAACGGTTATTTTAATAAATATTAATACGCTTAAATAAGCTAAAGAACACAACAAAATCGATGGACCTTAACACATTGGCCGCCATTTACGAGATATATCGCGGTAAGCGCGAGATCTCGAGGTAAAACACCGCGAGATATCTCCGCGAGATATCGCGGTAATAAACCGCGGAGATATCTCGCGGTTTTTTACCTCGAGATCTCGCGCTTACCGCGATATATCTCGTAAATGGCGGCCAATGTGTTAAGGTCCATCGATTTTGTTGTGTTCTTTAGCTTATTTAAGCGTATTAATATTTATTAAAATAACCGTTTCATGGTATTTTTACTTACTTACTTTCGCGGAAACATTGGCTTATACATTACCGCAGGCCGCGAAAATATTGGGCTACCTTTTTGCCGTCACGTGACCGCGCTCTATCATGAGCGGATCTTTGGTCGCCATGATGTTTACTTGCTACCGAGTCATTATAGAGATTAACCCAAGTGTATTTCGCTGCAGAACTTTTTTATTAGTTTTATACCTAAACAATAGTAAACATAGATTTAATATCATATAATATGAACTCTACACTATAATTATGCTATTCATCACTTCCGAAATTAATGGCTTGACTCAGGAACTTGTTGATGATAGCCTAGTGATGATGAGTCACGACGATAATGATTAATGATTACAATAATGTTTGTCATTGTCTGTTATTACACGACGGCAAAATTTGTATAGCCACATCTTTTTGTGTACCGATGATTGTCGAGTAACTGAACTCATGTGGGGTGCGGTGGTGTAGTGGGTATATAAGTCCTCTTGCAGCCAAAGGGTTGCAGGTTCGAATCCACCTCAAGTTGCCGTGCAGGGACATTGGGCAAGTCCTTCACTCGCAATTGCTCAGCGCTTCAGCGTGAATTTCCGATGCAGTGTCTGCGCTGCATTCGGGAGGGCCTCTGGGTATAGAAAAGAGCTTGGCGAGACGCTATACTAAGTGCACATACAAACTAATCATAATTGTTTATTATCTTGCGTATTGGTCTACGATTGCTTCCTTCTTATTGTCTTGTCATTCCTAATCAGCAATTTAAAGTTATTGTCTTACAAAGGTATAGTGCATCACAAAGTGTACACAGGACCTTAGCGGGAAGGGACTAACATTCTTATGTGGGTCTACAACACAAATTCTTAGCAACGTGTGCGGACTGGATGGAAGTGGTTTTTATATTAATTTGGTCATTTTCTACGTTATAGCATCAGGCCAACATAGGTATATGAGTAACTGAATTTTCTTTCATTGGCTGGAAACATTTTTAAAAACTAAATCGCTCATAAAAAATGGTTTTAAGTATGGGCCTTTGTAATACAGTTCTGTAGATGGAACATGCGAGGCATTAATGTAAATAGTGTTTTATGTTTCTTTCTCCTGACATAGCTATATTTTAGGATCAGTATGGTGCAGTACAGCTGGAAATATTCTTATCAGGCACAGCATTTAGTCAAGTTCCAAATGCCATTGTTATTGCAGTATTATTCAGCTTTGATCCATTAAAAAATAGATTAGAAATAAATTAAATAAAAAAAGTTATCGTGCAACCCTTGTCATCACCTAGGTCAGTGCTGTCCAACCTTTTTGGCCCCGTGGGCCGCAGAAGCAATATTCGTGAAGCCGAGGGCCGCAAAAATAAGTTCAAAAGCAACGGGGAAAAATTATTTTGCTGATAATTTTTTACTGTTTTATGGAATTATTGTAATGTATAAATGAATAGTGCATAAGGGTGATTCCGTGTCAATTCAACCAAATTTGGACCCAAAATTGACATGACCGACTCAGATTTACTTGAAATTTGGCACACTTGTTGGGCTATGTGAGACATGTAAAAACCTGCAAAGAAATATTTTTGGGTCCACTACTTCCCGAGATACGGGTCGACAAACTTTGACCCAAACCGGTCGACCACGTTCCTTTGGACGTCTGTATCTCAGCATGTATAAGAGCTAGAAAGGTGTTCTTGGTGTCATTATTTAGCTCTTTTGTTGAACTATTTGAGTAGATTTTTTATGACTATTTAACATTGTAAGATAGTGACCATATTTGACAATTTAGCACCTTGACCTTGACCATTTCAATCTTTTTGTAAAATCTGAAAAAAATCCCACTTATTGGGTGAAGGGACTTGAACATCCTCTGAAAAAATCAGAATGGGATCTCTAATGGTTCTCTCGCTATAATTATTTTGCATATAATTCTGTGCAAATTTCAATGTCCAGTCGTCTGAAATTGGAATCGCCCATATGTTGAACTCGAGTTTTTAGAGGAATTATAGACAAAATAATTATAGCGAGAGAACCATTAGAGATCCCATTCTGATTTTTTCAGAAGATGTTCAAGTCCCTTCACCCAATAAGTGGGATTTTTTTCAGATTTTACAAAAAGATTGAAAAGGTCAAGGTCAAAGTGCTAAATTGTCAAATATGGTCACTATCTTACAATGTTAAATAGTCATAAAAAATCTACTCAAATAGTTCAACAAAAGAGCTAAATAATGACACCAAGAACACCTTTCTAGCTCTTATACATGCTGAGATACAGACGTCCAAAGGAACGTGGTCGACCGGTTTGGGTCAAAGTTTGTCGACCCGTATCTCGGGAAGTAGTTGACCCAAAAAATTTCTTTGCAGGTTTTTACATGTCTCACATAGCCCAACAAGTGTGCCAAATTTCAAGTAAATCTGAGTCGGTCATGTCAATCATGTTGGTTGATTTGACACGGAATCACCCAAAATACCTTGAATAGCTTACACAATGGTTGATTATATTATAGATCAGCACCAAAATTTATTATTAGGTGCGCTCAGCTGGATTTCAAGTTTGTCGCCCAACCTGGCAGCCACGGTCTGGCAAACTCAGCTCTTCATTTAGTCTCCCAGATACAGTTTGTTTGGTTCATCTCCAACCTGTGGCTGAGCCGAGACCAGAGTCGATTATTTTGGTCTAAGGAACAGTCACAGTTGTTGGCTGAGAATGAACCAAAGACATCGCCATTCATCGGTTCTGTCCATGGACTCTTATCGATAGTTCCCCTCAACTCTCAGGACTTCAATTGGACAATCTCTCGAAAGGAACTGTTGCAACTGGCCTACTTACAGTCGTGCTGAAACGCTGTAGGCTACACAATAGTACACATCTCAGACACTGCATGGCTAGAAGTGAACGGTTTGAACGATATATTGGCTTTGCGGGGTCAGTTTAGTTGAGTACAGGGATAAAAATTGTTCAAAACAAGAAGCCGTTTGTCGGTCTTTTGATAGACAATGGCAGCCTAACCATGAGATAGGAAGAAGACATTAGAATTGGCTTTCCGGTGGCTTTTCCAACCTCAGAAACCATTGCAATATCAATTTTAAAAAACAGATTCGACTAGGCTTTGTCCTTTATTTCATTTTATACACAGTAGAAGAATTTCGTATGCTCTGGCGGGCCACTTGAAATAGCTCCGCGGGCCGCATGCGGCCCGCGGGCCGCACGTTGGACAGCACTGACCTAGGTGTTTGATTAAAAACGCAACAGCACAGCCAAACAACATAATTATCAAATTTCCTCAAGGATATTTTGAACCTAGGGATGTTCCGAATCCACTTTGGGAAACACTGCCATATTCAATGACATATAGAGCCTTCTCTGTGGTTGGCCCAGTAGTCTGGAATGGCATTCATTTTCAATTTTTCCAGATTTTTGAAATATAAAAAAATATATGTAATGAGTTGATCTTACACAGATGTTTACTCTTCTGAAGCACTCTAAATGCTGTTATGTTGTAAGATATATGATCAATACTATTTGTCATTACGCACTTTGAGTATTTTAAAAGTCAACAAACTTCAAGACTAAAATGTGTTGAGTCATTTCCCAAACTGTGGTAACGGGTGGGGATATTTCTAAAGTTAAATGCTATGAATCGACTAATGAAGGCCAGAAGTGAGCTATTTTGTAAAGGTTAAAGTAATGACATCTCTTACCTACGTTCAGCACTGTTTCCAGAAATATTCCGTATGCAGCATTTGTGTATAAAAGCCTTTGAAACATAGACTCGTTAAGAATCTTTGTGTAAATCGCTTGTCTGCATTTTCTTGCGTACCAGTATAAACTGTTTTGTCGTAAATGGTTTTCCTCACAAGCATAAAACTTTTGTGCCATCGATATTTGATAATCAAAATTGAAGTCATAAGTTTGTCTCTTAATTTTTGCAGTGTGAGGATATACGTTAAAGATGGCCCGTACAAAGCAGACTGCGCGTAAATCCACTGGTGGAAAGGCTCCACGAAAGCAGCTTGCCACAAAGGCAGCACGAAAGAGTGCACCATCGACTGGCGGTGTGAAGAAGCCTCACAGGTACAGACCTGGAACAGTCGCCCTTCGTGAGATCAGGCGCTACCAGAAATCCACCGAGTTGCTAATCCGCAAACTGCCATTCCAGCGTCTGGTCCGTGAGATCGCCCAGGATTTCAAAACAGATCTGCGTTTTCAGAGTGCAGCTATTGGCGCTTTGCAGGTATGATTTTATAAGTGCTTTTCTTGTGTATGTCTTTCTGATGATCCATTCGTGACAAGTATTTACTGATAGCATGATTTCAAAAAAAAATTTAATATTTTTTTTTGGCTTCATCTGTGAAATCTTTTTGCCTTTTTTCAGTACAGTTTATAGAAAGAAAAAGTTTGTGAAATCTTATTTTAAATTGTTTTCTTCTAATCTCTTAATAGCAGAATTTGGCAAGTGTCCCACGGTACAAGTGCATCTGTCTAATCAACATGCTATTTGATTTTTGATTCTTCAAAAATTGCTTGGTGATTAGAACTAGAATTCAAAGAACACGATTGGTTTCTCTCGCTCTGCGAAAATACTGAGCCGTTTGTTCTCTGTGGTTGGTCCAACAACCTGGAATGGGCTTCCCTTGACTATGCGACACCTCCCAGACTTCTCAATTTCACAAACTGTTGAAGACTGGGTTTTTTGCTTGAACTCTGCTGGTAGCGCCTCTGAGTAGATACCTTGAAGGGGCGCTATATATATTCTGCTTGATTGATTGATTGATAGAATTAGTATCAGGTGACAGATAATCGATGAGAATTTTTTTTTCTAATCGATTGTCTAATTGATTAGCATCTTTTGTTGATTAGTTACCTATTCACACACACACATATATCTATATACATAACACTACATCTGCATTTGTGTCATGTGTTGATTATCATGAGAGCTGTGTTTGACAATGTCATTCTCATGACTTTCGTGTACGATGTGGTTTTATTATTTTACGTGGGCTACTTTTATATTGTGTTCCCTGATTTGTTTGACTGTTGTTAGTTTTATCTTTGATTACAGGAAGCCAGTGAAGCTTATCTGGTAGGCCTGTTTGAGGACACCAACTTGTGTGCGATCCATGCCAAGCGAGTTACCATCATGCCGAAGGATATCCAGCTTGCAAGGCGTATACGAGGAGAAAGAGCTTAAGCTCATCATGAACCTAAAAAGGCAGCTTAACGATTCAGGAAAAATGACATTTTCATGTGTGACTAATTGATCTGTTGTAAGAAGACAATGTACTATGATTACACGGAGACTAGTTTTTGGTACTAATATAATAGGTTCTTGTATGTTCTAGTGTTGTAGTTGGTTTAAGTTTTGGCTCTTTGTGCTGAAGAAAAACTATTTGTGAAAACCTCTGTTAATCTATTGCAAATTGCAGTGGGAAAGATGGGGCATTATTGGAAATTGATGCTGCTCTGCGCTGTAACGTGTTCTATGCTCTTGCTGCTGGTAGGTGAAGCGGACTTTCAAGAGAGCTCTGTGTTTTATTTAGTCAATTCATTGTTCTTTATTGCATTTTCTTAAAAATTTGCAGTTTAATCAAATTCATGGCAAGCGACTGTTGCAAGATTAAGTTCCATGTGCTGATGCTCCATTACGGCTAATTTCTGACAAATTTTTAAGTCCAGTTATAGTATAGAAATAAGTTTGGTTGCATCGAATATGACATTTTTTGGTGAGTTATGAAAATTATATATAAATATATATATATATATATTTGCATTATGCTAATGATGAATTAGTTGTCTGGAGAGATGTTGACATTAGGAACTATGGCAACCACTACTGCCAGCATGCAGTGTGGTTCTGTTGTGTGCCTCTGGTGAGTTGGGTTCTATTTAAGACAAAAAATGACTGTTCAGAAAACCTGCTTGCAGTTTTAGGCAAATACGGAAAACAAATTTTGGTTAAGATCATTACATTTCTAGTAGATTAAAAACATTTGATTTTTATGTTTAATAGAAGTACTGTAGTGGTTTGTCATGAAAAGTTGTCCAGAGTTCATTTATTTCTACATGCTGTAGTTTGGATTCAACTGAATCAGTATATTGGGAAGCCTTATCTTGAATAGATTATTTTTAAAGATGGTCAGATTCTTATACTTCCATCTGTATTACTGGCCTGGAAAAGTTTTATATAGTGTCAGTAACTCAGTATTAATCTGCTGTTTAAGTGGGGTTTAGGAAGCTACATGTGATGACACTGAACTTTTGAAGTATTAAAGTGCGTTTTAAATGCCTCTGAGAACTAGTTCGCATTGTAACTCATAAATTTAGCCTACCTTTTAAGTGCGCTGTTTCACCACCCAATTGTAAAACTTCACATTTCACGTGCTATTTCTGAGAACCATAAAACTGTTGTACCGGATCCAAAGCGGCAAATTTGTTGGAAGGTCGCTCAAGTCACTGGCGACTTTCATCGAGATCCGCGGCTACGTTCAAGTCCATCGTTCACATGGAGAGAAATTGCAGCGGATATTGGCCAGATGTGATGATGCGGGGTTCTCTGGCAACGTTAACTAGGGTCGGGAGCGCTACTGAATCTGTGAGCGGCGCTATATAAATGTTCAATTACAATTACCAAACATGAGTTATTATAAAGGTAGTAGTAATATTTAGTATGCATTATGCAGCCTATGTATGCATGTTTAATTCCATAAAATAAGGTAAGTGTAGGTTAACACAATTGACAGTGAGGCTACTTAAGGACTTTAGTTTTTTAGTTAGCAAAAGAGGCTACATTTTTAAAAAACGTTCTTGGGACGAAGTTCGTAGAGTAGGCCTATTATTGGTAGCATATTATATCTTCGTTTAATGAAAATTTTGAATGTCAAACCGCATCCGGGCAGACCTACATTATAAATTAAATTATTACTGGCATATTGTTCTCATAAGAAATAGACTTGTTTGCTCTTTTCTATATAAAATTTATTCCCCACGACTGCTTTTTGTGGGCTCTGAAGCCACATTTCTTGCTTTTGGCGCTGTAACAGTCGCAATTTAGATTACCATTTAGGCCTACATCATAATTATATCGGTGGTTGGTCAACTCAATGGTTTGGCCCAAAATAAAAAAATCAGGATTCACATGCACTGCATGCAGCAAGGCCATGACCCGGAGTGAATTATAATCATATTAAAGCAGATAGACCTATAAGAAGATTTATTTATATCTCGCATTTTCTATAGTGCCCTTAGAGCACGCTATTCAGAGGCGCTCCCAACTACAACGCGGACACTGCATAGGAACTTCACGCCGAAGTGCAAGATCAATTGAATTGAGAGTGAAGGACTTATTGAAGGTCCATACGTGGCGGCTTGAGGTGGATTCGTTCCATAGGCTCCAATTAAGACACCGAACCCACCACCGCGCCCTGCAAAATAGGTAGACAAAGGGATGTGAGATGTTGCCACAAGAAAAACATATGCGCAGTCATATATATGAGCTTTTATTGATTTATTGGAACTTAAGAAATTTGGAGCAACTGTTAGCGATGAAAAATAGGCGACTTTGTCATGTGGCCACACCCATAATGAATAATTCTTGCGTTATTAGCATGCTAATAAGAAACGCCGCCATATCGGCCAATCACAATCGATTTAACAAAGCCATCTGCCACTGCTGTTTATCGTTATGTACGGCGTCATATGTCAGATGTACAGCTGCGGTTCAATCGAAATTTTCGTGGATTATTTTTAATTGCGTTGGATAGAAGAAAGGATAAAACGATATAAGAGATTTATAATATAGATTAATTATGAGTACCACTGCTGTAAGTCGAGATCCATCGGAGTCTGTGGTGTATGTGAGTTTTAATCAAGATCATAGGTAAGCGATCTATCCATAATCATAACAGTGCGAATCATTGCAAACAGCTGATGCAACGCATTTGAGGCAGAGCTATCCATGATGTTGTAGCGCCAGCTTATTTCATGTTGTAGGCTCATGAAAACGAGAATAAATTTGTTAATTTGTTATGAGGTGTAAGACGAGCCGTGTCTGTCTGTTTCAAACTATGTGTGTGCGTTGTAATGTAAACGAAGTCTGTTATTTTGTTCATCACAGAACCGTGTCAGAGAGACCAGATTTCCATGGTCGCTTTGTAAAATCAAATCTGTTCTTTGGTCGGTCAAGTCAGAATAGATGGGATTAGCGGCGTGGTGCTATGGGGTTATCGTTGATGATGTAGAGGAGTGGGCCCAGTGGCACATTGTATAACACACTGGCTTGGAGATAGCAGAGCTGAGTTTGATTCCTGAAACCTCGTAGGAGTAGGATAGATGTGCTTTGTAGGTTGCTTTAGCGCCCTTATATTGTATTCTGTCTGTTCAGTTAGTTGTTAAGATTGATGTTAATTAAGATGACTGCATAACTGTAGCCTATACTGTGACCGGTTGCGGTCTGTCACCCGTATTGTTGAAGAGATTAAAATTAATTAGGTACACATATGTAATGAGCAATACAGTTGCCCCAGATAGGGATAAAGTAGAGTACTGCCACATTCCCGGTTCAGTTAATGGCTGTCATGGGAGGTTTCAACCTTTGTTCAGTTCCTACGGCAGCTCGTCATCCCCTGCATGGGGGCAACACAACGGTCATTGCTGGGTAGCCCAATGCACTCAGCACGTTGTTCCTTAAGATAATGAGTCAAGAACAACACTCAGACGGTAGTTCAGAGTTGTTGACGATGTCCGGTGTAAATTTTTTTAATCTAATATATAAAGCAGAGTCCTCTATTTGTATGTATTCTGTCCCAAGAAAGTCTATGAAAATTTTGCATGGCATCATTTTACGCCTTGTCATCAAAATAATAAAGGGAATGATTCATTTCTATCTGCCACTGCCTCATTCGGATGTTAGGTTACGTCCTATTTACATCCTGCAACTGTAAATTTATTTTGCTCTAAGTTTTTGATGTTTGTTCCGCTTTTTGATGAAATTCTCCTACTTTGGTTCAATATTCTGACCATTCTTCATCTTTTTATGCTTTTGTGTTAAGTTGATACGAAAACAAATGCTTTTGAAGTACAATAACTTACACATTTATTTGTAAATTGTTTGCAAGTGGAAACTTAGGTGCTCTGTTAACACCTTCTTTATTTGTTCTTAGTTTGCTGTTGGTTGGCACGAAGACAGGCTATATAATCTACTCTCTGAATTCATTGGATACGTTGGAGGAGATCTATCGCAATGGTAAACGTTGCTTGCAGTACAAATGAAGCGCCTTTTTAGTGTAGAAACCCCAGCGTTTGCCTGGTAATAAAATTGTTGTATGACCAATGTTGTAATCGTAATCTTCAAACTTCTACAGCACTCAAAAAGCCAAGCGTGGACACCAGCTTATTCACGAGTGCTGCGTTGAGTCAAAAAGTTGTCCTCAGGAGTAGTCCAGACCAAAGGAGGTCCAGGTCCTGTTGTCATAGGATCAGGGGATGGAAAAGTATTGAGGTGGGTGTCATCTGGGTCGGGAATTGGAAAGTGAAGTATCAGATGAGACGAGGTACGAGTTCTTGAAGAGACGGGGAGTGACCCAAGTTGGTATGTTGCACATTGTATGGCAGTTGTTTGGTTACTCATGTGCAGAGGGCATTGCAATTAAATGCATGTGATCCCACAATTGTCCTGAATCTGTATGGGTAGTTTGATTTTAATCACCTACCTTTTTACTCCCATCAATTGGCTCAGCTGCCATGTATGAAACAGACTGTGAAGAATTTTGAATATAAATCTGAAGGAGTGGGATACCTGTACAAATGGCATTATCACGATCTCTGTGATAGCCCCAGTAATACGCTGCAGCCTAATCTTCGTGCGTTTGGTTTTTGGTTGTGTGCAGAAACGGAAGAGATATTTCTCGTGCAAACGCTTTTCTCAGCCGATCGTCTGGTGTTGGTCAGCGCATCAAATCCGTTTCGGTTGAGTCTCTTCCAGTACAAACAGGAAAAGGAACTCTTCAGCTACAGCTACCTACAGAAAGTCATCGCTGTCCAACTCAATCGACTCGTAATTAATTAATTATTTAAACAATTATTAAACCTTTGTTTAGACCAAACATTTTTATAGGATTTTTATCCATTTTGCTTCTTTATGGTTAAAACACCTTTTCTTAATATACCACTGAAGGAGTTGAAGGGTAAACTTGAAGCTTGATTAGAAATGAATTTTAAACAAACTAATGCCATTTTATTGTTTTGTGGGTGTTTGTATCTTATAAGTTATGCAAATTGAAAGTGATGGCATTGCACGTGTGTCTCAAGTACTCTCAACACATTGTGTTTTTCTGGCGATTAATATTAATTAAACTATTAATAAACCTAAGTTGCATGCCAGATAGCTTTGGCTGGTCTTGGTCAAATTTGTTAAAAGATTTTTCTACATTTTGCCAGTGTTCCACATTTATATTTTTATAATGAATATAAAAATTTATTTTGCTATGACAGCGTTTTTTTGGTCAGCTGTTACGACACGTTTAGATCTGTGTAGTCAGATGACTGTCATTTTCATTATTTTTTTAATGCACCGTTGCTCCTTTCAACACTCAATTCATCATTTTTGTGATACCCAAATTCCCACGTTAAATTGGAGCAATCAAGCTTCACAAGCAGATTATATTTGGACACTTAACTTAGTCCATCCTGTGCAGATCTGCACATCGGGCAACGCATCGTCTCCATTCTTCTCTGTCCGCCGCCAATTCCCTGGCCTCGTCCCACGACATCTCCAGGCATCTCAAGTCCTCCCGGATGGTTTCCGGCCAGTTCTTTCTCGGCCTTCCTCTCTTCCTTTTTCCTCCAGGATTCCACGACATCACTTGGTTGGCTCTTCTTTCGTCCTCCATTCGGAACACGTGTCCCACCCACCTCAGTCGCCTTCTTCTGATGATGTATTCCATTTCTTCCTACCCCGTCCTCTCTCTTATAGTTCTGTTTGGAATCTTGTCCCGCCATGATACATGTAGGATTCTTCTTAGCCGTTTGTGATGTGCTGCTTCCAATCTTCTCTTGTTTGCCACCGTCATATTTGGGCTGGCAACAAGCAAACAAATGAGCATTGCTTGTTGACAAAAAGACTGCGAAATTTTCTCAAAATATTTTGAATGGCAAAATAGATGTCTGAAATTGGTAAGTTGAATCATCCAGTAACAATTGCAGATCAGGCAGTTTACACCACCTTAGAGTATAAGAAAAGACATGATTTTTTGTTGATTTATGTACATGCAGACTTTGCTTCCTTAGCACTTAAAGCAGTTTTTTATGCTACCATGACCGTGACGCTCATTGGTTCAGCGCAGGTGATGTAAGCGACTGAGCCTGCCATTTTTGATGTGCAACTCTGAAATGTATTTCAGACATGGATGGGTCTTTCATATAAGCCAATTGACTAACACTTTTGTTAACTGATCAGCCCTTAGATTTGTGGAAAAATTGGTCCGGATGATACAATGTTTCCAAAAATCGCTGAGTCCTTCAATAGAAATGCTCACAATTGATTTGAATTTGAATTGCCAAAATCTTGCATGATATAGATTTTGTTCACAGTTTATCATCGTAGCCATAAAACACACAATTTTAAATTGAAAATATCACTTGCTTTTAGATCTGATGTTTCCACATCAGACCTTCCTGTGGATAAATGACATGTATGGCAAAATTGTAACTTATTGCTTTTTTGTAAACTTTTTACTTGGGACAAACTCTGATTCCCTTACTTCAAACTACTTTAGCAAGTTAACTTGTATTGTAGCAATTTGCATTCATGCGCCTACATGGAGAAAGTTTTGTAATGTTGCACTTGTATGCCTGTGACATGCAAAACCTTAGGAAGTGGAACTCAGAAGAAGCTGCCACTTTTAAATTGAAACCTGTGAGAATAAAACAGTTCAATCGTTTTGTTTTAGAGGTTGATTGTGTGTCTGGAACAAAGCATTGACATGCATGACTTACGTGACATGCGTCATCTCCATACGATCCATGACACGCCAGCGAACAGACCGGGAGTCTGTGCTCTCTGCCTAGATAGTGATCATTCCTATTTGGCTTACCCAGGCAGCATCTTTGCAGGAGAGATCAACATATTCGACACTGTTAATCTGGTAAGATTCCTCATTTTGATTTAGCAACATGCTCACACATGCACACACACGCCATCCACACTCCTACTGCCTACCAACCATGTGGGGCGTGGTGGTGTAGTGGTGGCGTTGTCGCCCTAAAGCCGGAAGGTTCGAGGTTCAGATCCACCTCAAGTCACCACGTAGGGAACTTGGGAAAGTCCTTCACTCGCAATTGCTCCTGAAGCGCTTTGGCGTGAAACTCCGATGCAGTGTCCGTGCTGCATTCGGGAGTGCCTCTGTGTAGCGAGAGAGCTTGAAGGGGCGCTATAACAAGTGCACATACAAACCAATGCATTCCCACCCTCCATTCCATTCACCATCCATCAGTCCAGTTAGCTAATTAAACCTTATGAACTTTCCTTTCATCCATCCATATTCGTGTGTTTGTGGCCAATTGGTTAGAGCATTTGACCTGTAATGGAGAGAATATGGGTTCGAACCTTGCCTAAGACAGTTACTACATGTAAGAACCTTGATCAAGTCCTTCACTCATAATTGCACAGGTCCATGTTCTGTGGCATGGCAATATTGAATGCAATTGTATTATATTATATTATATATTATTATATATTATATAACACAAGTTTCTGAGTAATTTCATGCCTACATTATACACATGTACATCAATCTATGTATAAGTATCCATTCAAAGTATTATATCCTTCCATTCATTCATTCATCATGGCACCCATTCATACATTAAACCATCTGTCTGTTAAGTGTATTATTGTACTGTCTTCAAAAATGACTTTTGTTTTCTGTAAAGAAAGCGGTCACCGTTATTCGAGCTCACGACAGTCCGATAGCCGCCGTCGCATTCGATTCCACTGGAAGTCTCATTGCCACAGCATCAGAAAAGGTCAGTTTAATATTGCCGTTAGAATAATATTTGATTATGGCTTTTAATCTTTAAACACATTACATTGTATTTGAAATTTTAATAACTTTTAAATTATAAATATATAGTTAGAGAGAGAAGCTGTGTAAATTATCACTGTGAGAGATCACCTTGTTATGAAAGAGTTCAATTCATGAATTGCTTTGACCATAGATGATGATGATGATGCTTACTTTGATGATGTTGTATGTTTGAAAGGGAACGGTCATACGCGTCTTTGCAGTGAAAGATGGCCAGAAGTTGTACGATTTCAGACGAGGGGTCAAAAGGTAACTATTACCTATAATTATCGTTTTGCAACAAACCAAGTTACTAAGTGATGGTCATTTCAGAATGTGAGGTGACTGTCTAGTTTTATGCTTGTTGTCACCAGTGCCACAATAAAATTCTTAATGTGTGGTCCACTGTAGGCAATTATGTGTTGGTTGAGTTCTACATGTATGTGAGGCCTTTAACCGGATGGACTTGTAGGTCTTGGTGAACTTTGGAATCATTTAGACAAGTGATGATTGTCTTTGAGAGATTGTTGGAAGAGGCCACCGATACACAATTGTCGAGATGCGTACAGACAAATGTTCCAGCAACGAATACGGGTAGTCGACTCTCTTAGCCAAGCTGCTATGGCTTTCAAAGCCTCAAGTTAGCATCACATATTTCACACAATGATTAAAATATTTTTATAAAGCCAGCAAATCAAATTTGAAATATTTATAGATGCGACTGTGATAAAACGAGCTTCTTTAATTAATGATATTTGTATGAATTGAATGTATTTGTTTTGTTGTCTAGATTTGCGTCGATCTATTCACTTCACTTCAGTCTCGACTCTTCGTATCTTTCGTGTTCTAGCAACACGGAGTCTGTTCACATCTTTAAACTAGATTCACCGACCAAAGTCAAGTGAGTTTTGAACCATTTGCCACTTAATGACAATGTTTTGAGACATGCAAATCACTTATTAATTACTGTTGCTGTTAGTTTATTCTGAAGTTGCCGATGCTACTACTAATAACGATGATGATGATGATGATGATGATGATGATGATGATGATGATGATGATGATGATGATGATGATGATGATGATGACGACGACGATGGTGGTGATGATGATGATGATGATGATGGACGATGACGATGGTGATGATGATGATATTGAATAATTAGTCATTTGTATCTTCTGCTAGGTCAGCAGAGGATGGCGGTTGGATGGATTACTTAGGGCAGGCAATCCGGACATCTGCGTCTTACCTACCAGCGCAGGTCACGGAGATGTTGAGCCAGGGCAGAGACTTTGCCATTGCTCGCCTTCCGTCTGCTGGACTAAAGAGTGTGTGTGCCATAGTAAGGTAATGGAGCTACGTTTTAAGCACTAATTTGTCTCTTGATTACCGTACATTATAATTAGATTCTGTTCGAACCTAAACAGTAAAGCGTAAAAGTTAACAAATTCTAGATCTAGCAAATATGATGCTTTGCAAAAATAAATACCGGTGGTAGCCTACGGTTTGATAAATGTTTCATAGATAACTTTAGCTAATTAATTTTTTTAAGGGGTTAGAGATGCTTAGCTTATGTACAACATTGTACATAATTATGGGGGTGATGATTCACAAAATGTACAATAGGAGGTATAAAACATAAGTTTCTTATTGTGTAACAAGGGAATGGGCCATAGCAAGAAGTTGTGTGGCTGTGTGATGGCTTTTCTGAAACAGAACTTTTGGCAGAAAGTTTGGCAGAAATTAAGTTGGTGCTGAAGAAAAGTTAACTGGCTAATTAATTGTTTGCATTGTACTAATGGTTGGCTTTGCTCTTGGATAGTTACAGTATTTCTTCTAAAGTTCTTAAATTAAATAATGTAAATTTTACTCGTATCCCAAGATAGAGGACAGGGCTGGGATGATCCAAGTGCAGGTAGGGTTTTCAGAATTTTTATTACTTCTTGGCAGCGTTCAAGAGATGCCTCGTCTGTTGGTTGCCACTCAGGAAGGATATCTGTACGTCTACAGCGTGGAACCAGCGGAAGGGGGACAGTGCAACTTGCTCCGACAACACAGGTAGAATTGGTTGGAGTCACCAGTTCACAAACTTTTAAAGAATATTGTAGTGTTTACCATACATATTACATGTGAAATAATTTTCAGGTTAACGCCTTGTGTTTTTAACTGGACTTGTTTCAAACGGACAATATTGAACCAGTGTAGACTTGC
Organism: Lumbricus rubellus; assembly: GCA_945859605.1. NCBI lineage: Eukaryota > Metazoa > Annelida > Clitellata > Crassiclitellata > Lumbricidae > Lumbricus > Lumbricus rubellus. The sequence continues at coordinate 26,448,681 of OX243812.1, read as the reverse complement.
TTTATCTATTATATTATCAAACTAAGATATTATGGCATGTATGTATCATTGTATAGACATGTTTCAAGGATACAATCACTTACTTTAGACTAATAGTTTGCACAGTTCAGTTATGCGATCGTGAGAGAATTATATTTGTTAAAATGGTCTGTAGGATCGACAGTGCAGATGCGAAGAAAATGTCCGAGTTGTATGAACCAGTGCTGCTGCTGCCATCTGTTGCCATTGACACAAACGCTGAACCTACGATGTCATGTGGCCTTAACAGCTGCTTTCCGTTCAACCGAACTTCTGCCATGACTGGCCGTTCAGGTGCGGCAGCTGAGAAAGAAGCGAGCTGTGGAGCGCCCTCTTTGCCACGTCAGTCGTACGCCAGTGTCGTGATGAAGCGACGAGATGGACCACAGAACAACTCACAACCAGATGATGATGATGATGGAGGCTGTGCTTCGATCGAGAAAAGTTGTTCCTCATGGCAAGGTATGCAGGTTAGCAGATTATCCTCTGCCATGTAATTTCTGACTGTGTTCTCAGCATGTCCGAGTGATTCTTTACAGGGCTATGTGTGAATGCGCAGATATATAAACATAAATATATTCATATGTGCTTGAATACATACATAAATATTAAATACATACAATGTCATGCATATATACATACATACAAACATATATATATATATATGCATGCAGTCATGCATGCATGTACATTCACACTTACATACACACAGTACATGTATGTACAATTGTGCATACAAATGTACAAAAGAAACTCATTAAAATGCTATTTTTTCAGAGTCGTGTCAAGAACTGCCTTTTAATGATGTCACATAATAAGGAAGTGTATTTGTGTGGGTGAATTGTGAATTAGGGGTCCATCTATTATGTCAGGATTTCTGTTGTAGTGAGTCAACTATTTGAAATAATTTTGTAGATGAGATGATTCTGGATGAAGAACTGGTCAGTCCAGATGAGAACGACACTTATCATCTCAGCGATGACACTGAATTTCCGTCAATTTCTCTCAGGCCCAAGTGACGAAACTTCCGTACAACTACGTTGGCTAAAAAGTGTGAAAAAATATTTTCTAGAGGTTATCAGGTCTGTCTTAAGAAGAATTGCAAAAGATGTATAATGTATGAAGTTTACCATTTCTCATAAATCAGGAAATAATACCGTTTACCTGACGTAGGCAATATATACAGGTCTCCGTGTTATAAAGTCTCAGCAGTGACGGAGAATTTCATAGAATTTGTTTGGCATAGAGTGTTTGCCGATTTTTCGTGAAACAGGAAGTTGAGGGCAGCCAGTTTTGCTCATTTTGTATCGTTTATCTGTCGGCTGAATGATCTCGTCGAAGGTACCGGTAGCTTCAAATGAAGTGAATATGCAACAGAAATAATCGAGTACGTGTAATAGCTACCCAGCCTCTACTTAAAGTTCGTACGGTCGGGCAGTTAGTTGCTGATATAGCAGAGATTGAACTTGTGGAATTTAATAATAGTTAGAAAACCAATGCAATAAAAGTTGACCACCCCTCCCCCCATCACCATGCCCTGTGCAATTGTGCATTGAGTGCGATTGTTATAGTTATGGAACATATCTTCAGCTCTTTGATGTGAGTGCTAATGTGCTTCCAGTCGAGTTTCCTTGCTGTGTTGTCTGAAACTAATTCATTATGCAAAAATTAAATTAAAAGTCCCAGTGTCTTTTCTGAAGTTCGTTCTATGTAGGGACCGTACCGAACAGGTGATTATCACTATTCGACCAAACACGAATAATAATTGGACCAACTATTCGGCCGAATATGAATATGAATAGTGTAGGAAATAGGTCTAAAGACAACGTTCTAAATTTAAAATGTAAGCAGAAGTTTCAGTTCAGTAAATTTAATACATAAACTAAAAGTAAACAGTCAATCACATCATGTTCTTTTTTGCATCCTTCTGCCAATCTGTGTAAACTCACTGCAGCATCCGTATATGCAAAAACAGATGTCATGTGACCACTATTCATATTCGGCACGACTGATACTATTCGCCTGAATACCAAATAGCTATTTGGCCCGCTATTCAGCCCGAAGTGAATATGAGGCGAATGTTCGAATGTTCTGTACAGCCGTAGTTGTAAGTGGTTGATGTATGGTGAGTGATCTAGATGGAAAACATGTTTATATTGGATGCACGTGAAACTTAAACTTAAGTCTTTAAAGAGAAAATTCTAGGCAACTATATTTTATTGTTAATTATTTAATAAATGAATGCAAATTTATGCATATTAACCGTGAAACGTTATCATGTATTAGTCCTATCATGTAGCTGTTTAATTATTAATTTTTGTGAATGCATTTGATATAATTTCATTTATTACTGTTTATGGTGATTGTTTTTCATTACACACGTTGATGACATGGAGTTGAATGTAATCGCAAAATCTTTTAGCTTTTTGCTTTGATTCTCTCGATTTTTTATAAGTTCACTGGCTGATATGGTGAGGCTCAGTTTCATCAATATCTTGGCAACTTTGGTGTTGATGCCGCATCACAGTTTTATATTCATGTGACTTCTTCTGCAGAAAAAGAATCTCAAATTGTGTGAAAAGGCTGTATTTTCCTGCATACACCATACTGAAAGTTTGTGTTTAACTATGGATTATGTTTGAAATCTTGTCTTTGATTGTGGCTCTGACAGTGCCACCAATTGATGAAGTTTCCATGGCCATTTCATTATTCTTTAACATAGAAATGTTTGAGTTATTTGTAGCAGTTGGTGGGTGTCAACCACATTTCCCTGTAGAAATGAAGTCTCAGAAGGATCTATTATATGTATTCAAGCTACGCTGGGGTTATAGACCTGATATCTAAGCTTTCACTTGTAAATCCTTATGCATTGTTACTTTTCCTTATGTGACATGCCTTACTTTCTAGCTAGTATTTTAGTGAAGTTTTCATGAAAGTAAGAAGCTGTAGTACAGTGTAGTTATTTGGCCATGGGTATTAGATTTCTTTTTTTGAATTATATTGAATTCTCATTAATGCATGCTTATTGTGCCTGATAAAGTTAATTAACTGCTCATGACATTTCATTAAACCTTGCAGTGGAATTTTCAGCAGTCTGTAGAGTATTTTCTAAGCTGTTGTTTCTACTTTGGGCATGGGATATGAACTATTGAACTATTATCCAGATGTGTATAGTACCAATAACTGTTTCATCATGTCATACGATTCATATTGTTGCATGGGTGTCATATCGTACTTAAGTAAACGTTAAAGTAAAACTCAGATGTCCCTAGTGGAATGATGTGTGCAGATATAATTTGCCCAGGATTGTTACATGTCAACTGCCCTGTGGATATGATCAGCAGACTTTGACTCACAGACTTAGTGTACTAATCGATTAGACCACCATAGCATAGGGAGGGTTGTGAGATAATCTTGTCATTGCAATGGATTCTATGTGGTTGTGAGCTTGCACATCATGAGTGTCTAGTTGCAAGAAATACTTTCACAGAATCCAAAGCCGACACTCATTCCTATAAGTGATCTTGGTGAAGGCATCCAGCTTACGGTATTTATTTATTTGCTTGCATTCAAGACAAGGCCAAAGGAGCAGGAGTTTTTCTGGAAATTATCCGGCAGGAGTTTTTCTGTGAGGATAATTTCCAGATGAAACTCTGAATGACAAACAGTTATGGGACAGATCTCACGTCTTTATGATTGACTTAAGTCAAATCGCAGAGCGCTGGCTGCAACAAGACCATGACATGACATGTGCATTTACTCATTCTTTTACTCTCTGGCTTAGGATTTCATGTGAAATTAATACTACATACACAATTACGCATATAATGTTCAAGTTGTTATAATATACCAATATATAGTATGTATGGTTTGTGGAATTAAAATATGCTGCATGACGTGTAGTATTACTATTTAATATACACCGTGATTCAAAAAAAAGTAAGCCAAATTATTTTTCTTATATCTCTAATGCCTGATAACATATCACGCTAAAAATTTCCAAATATTTAGAGAATTGGACCAAGAATATGATTCCAAAATTTCATGAGATAAAGTTGAACGGATAAAAAGATATGAATCTTTAAACTTCATATGCCGAAATTGCCGTTTACAAGCAATTTTCTCTCAGATTCAGTAAAATGTAAGTCAAACTTTTTCTCATATCTCTAATGCTTGATGATCAATCTTTCTAAAATTTTCCAGATATGTAGATAATTGAACTAACAATATGTCTCCATCGGTATGATTTGATTATTTAATTAAATAAGATGCTCAAAGTGTCATCCTCCAGCTTGCACGCAAGCCTTGAGGCGCTGGCGCCATTAGGCAACAGCATCGTCGATTATCCTCTGATACAAGCCATCCCACACTTCCAACAAGCGTTGCTTTAGATCGTTTATATCATGGATTGTTGAATGGTTGACTCGGTCTTTCATCATGCACGCTCCACACTTTATAATCGGCAAGATTCAAATCTGGGCTGTTCGGAGGTCATAATGTGGGAGAAATGAAGTCTGGCGTCTCTCTTGTCAGAATTTCAATGGTTTCATTGGCTCTGTGGCTGGCGCTGTTCTGTTGAAAAAGGAAACAGCCTTCTGGGGCTATAGATTTCTGATAACAGGTGGAAGATGTTGTCACAGCAGAACGTTGCGATAATATATTCCGTAAAATTTTACTCCAGGATCACTGAAGACCAAAATTGGGAACTATCAGGCATCGAAACCGCAGCGAACACCATAACAGATTTGCTGAAAACTGAAATTTCTGGAGCTGAAGTTTAAATAGTCATATCTTTCTATCCGTTCAAATTTTTGACATGATATTTTGGAATCCCATTCTTGGTTCAATTCTCTAAATATCTGGAAACTTTTAGTATGATTAATTAATAGGCATTGGAGATAAAATAAAAACAATTTAGCTTACTTTTTAATTGAATCTGAAAAAAATTGCTTGTAAACGGCAATTTCGGCATATGAAGTTTAAAGATTCATATCTTTTTATCCGTTCAACTTTATCTCATGAAATTTTGGAATCATATTCTTGGTCCAATTATCTAAAAATTTGGAAAATTTTAGCGTGATATGTTATCAGGCATTAGAGATATATGAAAAATAATTTGGCTTACTTTTTTTTGAATCACGGTGTACATGTAATTAATTTTAATATCATCTCCCTAGTAGTATAGAAACAGATGCAAAACATTCGTGTTACCTCTGTTGTGTTAGGTAATACTTTAGAGACTTGTTGCGTCTTTATTTGTGTGTGTATGCATATGTACAATTGTACATATAATATGTATGTATAAATTATATGCTATCTTCATATCCTGGTAAACGTTTTGAGGGAGATTGTGGTGCATAGCAAGGCAGTTATGTTAAAAGTAGGATGAGAGAGTCAAACACTGTGAGCAGCTGCATTTGAAAAGCTCTGTAAGATATTGTGAGGTAACTGTAAGAGAACTTCTTATGAATCGGTTTTTGAGTTAGCTGCTTTGCAGTGTGTAGCTACCACAGAAGTAAACATTTTCGTTTGAAGATTCAACTGACAGAGTGGAGTTGGAGTCTGTGTGTGCCAAGTGTAGTCTTGCACTTGTTTAATAATGTATTTGCGTTACTTTAGTGTATGTTTTAGAAAAATTACTCGATCTTCATGTAAGCATTTAATACGGATTGTGGATGGTGTTATTGCTCTTTTCATTCCATTGAATCATTCTTCTGCTCTGAGTTTGCCACTGGCTCAAATGTAAAGCTCAAGACTCAAGAGACTTTTTCCTTCAGTTGCTGAATGAAATAGTCATGGACTGTATTACATTGATGGCTAGACTAACATGCACAGCATTGCACATTACAGTTGTTTAATAAGTCGATTATTCACTTGACGTTGACATGAAACTAATACTCTTACTAAGTTCTACAAGGAAGTGAAATAGTGCAGTGCAGCCACTTTTCAACATAAATTCGATATGTTAATGCAAAATAATATTAAGAAATCCCATCTATTTATCCAGACAGCATTCTTCTTAGTCTACAGTGTGTTTATGAAGTTGTTGCAGCAAATAATATACAAGTGGAGAACATTATTGAATTGAATTTCTTTCTGGCTTTGACTTGATTAGGTGCAGTTAAAAATAACGTACCAAAATCGTTGAGAAATTTATTTCATACTTTACCACTGCAAAGACAATAAGCTACTTTGGTTTCACAGTTACTTTTCTACAAACTGGTCAGTGATTAAAGTGTAAACATTTTCACCTCAGAGACTCAGACTCTACACAATAAAAAAGCAGAATTTTATGAACTGGCAATTACATCGTGGATAATGTGTTATACTACGATTTTTATGTTGCTGCTATTAAAGTTGAATGGATGTGATGAGATTAAGTTGTTTGTTATTGTATCAGCTGCATCTGAATTAATTTTAATGTTTCTTGATGACAATAGCGATCTGTTTGGGACCACCCATATATGACATCATGCACTTGTCATGAAGTAAATGTTAATGAGAGATACATTAGTGACATGATTAGTCTGTTAAATTGCTCATGATGGTCCTTTCCTCCCACTAAAATAACTGATAGTTAAATTTGATTATTGTAATGAGTTGTTATCATTCGTTCATACTATTGAATTTTAATCATGCTGCAGTGTGTCAGTTTGAAATTAAACCAAGTTTATTATTATTATTATTCTTTGTGTACCCAAGATGAAGACATTGGAGAGGCTATTGATAAAATGCATTTGAGTTTGTAAAGTACAGAAATTATGCAGCATAAAACAACTTCTAGAAAAGAAACATTTTGATTTTAATCTCATCTTAAGAAAAGCATGAAAACAGTAACAATAGTACAAATACTGTGAGAGAGGTGGCTGCAAATACACACATTTAACTCAGACACTACTGTTGCAGTCTAAAACCAGGAAATGTATCTCAGAAAGCATGCACATTTCGAAGAAGAAATCTTTTTAAGAAAATAAATCACAAGACCAAAATCAAAATAAATATATGTCATGCAACTTACTACTAGCAAGTTTTGTACCATTCTAAAATAGATTTTTGTTAGACTGAAAGACTGCTTATATAACCAAGTTATTCTCATAAAAACTACAGGTTGTATATTATAAACATATTTGCTTTACACATAACTTCAACCAGATTTTCAAAGGTACTTTATGATCTAACAACTGCTAAGAGCTATGCTATGCTTCCAATTAAATCACTTTGCCAGTCTGTACGTTGTAGACATCGATGCCATTGAAGTTGATCTGATCTGTTCGATGTCTTCTGCTGTTCTATTTAAGCATGTTCATTTAATCTTGGTTTATCTGTGTTTAATATGCTGATGCCGTAATGCATACTGGATATTTCTTAGCAACAAACCCATTAAATTTAAATCACCTTGTATATAAAACTTTCTATAACTCCTGCTATTATTACATGTTTGTGTGTGTTATGTTCTGTTAATATGTACTGTACATGTGTATATTAAACAACTGAACAAAACTTATATTAATTTTCCCTCAAGGTTAAACAAGCTGTTAAAATGTACATGTAACAAAATAGCTTCTATGTAAACAAATTGTAAAGATCTAATTACAAGTATTTTTATATTTACCAATATACAACCAAACTTGTCCAGTAATGTGAATAAAAGTAAAATGCAATTGCACAAGAACAAATAATATTTAGTATTAAGCAATTCTAAAAGTGTTGGTTACAGTATATGCAACACGTGCTAATTTTTAAAACTTATAATCAATGAATGCTTCGATAAATAAAAATAATAAATACTTTAAATCTAAGCTGTAAAGTATCAGCATAATTTCAATAGCAAGGTTGATTCATGAAATCAATCAATCTGTAACAATGTTAACATTACACAATTTGAGGCCCAACAGGATTACTCACATAAATAAGCCTCTGCATACCTATAGGGCGCTGATTTAGGTGGGTGTTGCAATTGCAGGCCATAGCTAGGCCACTGTCTACCAGTAAGGTACAATAGCTTCTCATTCATCAGATACTTCTATCAATATACTGGTGCTTGGAGGTATCACTTCATAGCTATTACAATCTCCACAGTGATATCCATCAATGATATAAGTTTCGTCTTTGATTATGTGCCTCATCAGTCTTAAACATGGGTATTCGTTATTATTGGTAATTAACTATTTATAGACTAAAATACGAAATCAATTAATCTGCAGACTAAACATATTACTAAGTATTGTTAGTCACACCACCATTTCCTTCTAAATCCTGTTCTCGTAAGGCACGCTATTTATTAAAAACACACTTCGTAACATACTTTTTTCGTAACATACTTTTTTCATACCTATTCAGGATTTGGTTAGCAGCTGAAAAACTTTGTCTACATTTTATAATTACGTTATAAAATATATTATACTGTACAAAGATCTCACTAGCAAGCAATTATACGTAAGTCGAGGTCACATAATTATGACATTGCAGAAGAATGGCTGTAAAATTCATAGAGTCAGTTACATTTGTAGTAACAACATAGTGCCAACTAAAAAACAGTGAGCTAAACTGCTTGTACAATTGTACATTTCTACACAGAACAAATGACCAAGCCACGTAATCTTTCAATTCACTGGCAAAAAGGAATCGTAACACAATAAAAACTAAAAGCATCGGTAACAGACAACCACAAAACTTTCCATCGCAAAGGCACTAAAGTACAAAGAAACAAAGTGCCAAGCTTAGGCACCATACAACTGCACAAAGCAAGCACAAAGTGACGAGGTATTCGAGTGAAAGCTTTACTGAAACACCGCAAGTTAAAGTAACGATGCAATGCAGCAGCTTTCAGAAATGCATTTGAAATATGCATTATAAGCAAGAACACCAATGACAAAGTGCAGTTTCTTATTATGAAAAAAACTAATACATGCACAAACAAAAGACACCAATTAGCAATCTAACATCAACCATTTTCAATCCTGGAAGTTAGTAACTAAATGTGAAAATAACGAATGCAGGCAGGAAAAAACTACATAAATGGCCGCCTGTCACATGAATACACCATTGAAAAAGTCACACATAACCGAGGAAACCAAGCGGCTTTTGTCCATTCCTTCTCCATATATTCTTCAGTCCTATTTACCATGTCCCCACATTCTTTCTTCTCACATCGAGTCCAATTTTCCAAAACTACAAATTCAGGTTTCTTTACTGTGTCAGCCTGAAGCACATGCTACAGTTGATCAATTCTCTTTCAAGGTTTATTATGAGCTCTTTAACTCTTTCCCGCTGGAACAGGTCACCCGTGACCCGATTAACAGGATAGGTATCAAAACAATTCCGGCTGGAAAGGGTTAAGTCCGACATGGTGGTCCAAGCAGTAGCGGTGAGTTTCTTTTTAATAATGCCAGAAGCATAGTAAACTCAAATTCAATTCACTTACTATGGCATTCCCTTTGTCTGCTATTTGCATTCATGATTCCACTGCAACCTCGTAATTATTCAGACACTACAAATTTCCAGTATCGCATACAATAATGTCAATTAATGTGATGATATATCTGTTACACAAGTTACCTACAACGAGAATCCTTAAAGGCACAGCTTTGGGGCGTTACAATCCTTCGTTAAAAACGATCACAGAAGTCCAGTACATAATGTAGCAAGAAGCAGATTTCAGCAGAACATGACTCAGATGACTAGGACAGCTTGTTTACCTACGGATATGTTCATGTAACCTAAACAGGGCAGATCACATCAAACATTGATTTAAAAAAACTGCTGATGCAAAGATTGAAAAAATCTATACAAATGACTACATGTTCAGCAGATAGTTATTCAGACTTCTGAGGTGAAGTTCTTGCTACCCGGATACGATCCCGTCAGGCTCTCGTCGATCTCCATCGTCCCTAAATAGTCCTTCAGGTCGGGCAGTGCTCCCATCGCAATGCAGTGCCGACCGAGGAACTCCTCCAACGACATATCTTCCTCCTGATCCTCCCTCTCCTCCTCCTCCTCCGGTTCGCCCATCTGTGGAAACGCGTACAGGTGTCGCAGCAGTCTCTGCGACAGATCGGCGCTCAGAGTGCTGTCACAGTCCATCGACGTCGACGCTTGAGACGTCGTGTCGCAGCGACTGCTCATCTCCGAAAGTCCTCGACTCGCGCTGTACAGTTCGTCACCAGATGGCGGCTCCACCTCGACCAAGTCGATGTCGCTCTCGCGATGCACCTCGAGATCGCTCATTCGCTCGCTGTTCAAGCGCCACTTGCAGCTGTCGGAATTATCCGAGTCGTACGCCGCAGTGTTACCAGCGACGCACTGGTCGTGATTGTTTCCGTTGCCAGGGTCGTCGTCGGAGTCAGCGTCCAATTCAACCGGAAGGGACTTCTTCGATTCGTTTTGAAAACTGTCTTCGATTCCATCGGCTTTCGACTTGGAAGCAGCAGCTGCAGCGTTCTGTGGAGACAGATCCGCGGATAATTCGATCGATTGTTTGCTGTCGCTGTCGCCCAAGTTAGACTACAATGTTTAAACGAATTCCTTCAGAAATTATTCCACAGATAAATGCGGGGAAAGGTGCCAGCTCCTTTATCGCGTCATACGTAACAAAAACCCAGCAGTCTGCTACATATACCTGGTGGATAACTAAACTGGAAATGATCAGTTTTGAATCAGGACCTAAATTACAACAAGGAGAAAGCACTGCAGAAACAAAAGCAATCCAACCACAGATCTATTCATGCTTGGAATAATGTTTGCATCTCCAGTAACATGGTAATCAGGTTCCTTATTCAAATTACATATTAATCATGCAGTCAGTAAATCTGCACCTTAGATTGCAAGAGCCTCTTTAACCCTAAGTTACCGACCAAAGAAATAGGAATTCCCATATCACTCATCACATTTTGGTTCACAAAGGGTTAACACAACAGAAGTCAGTCGTTGGCAATCGACGTGTAATTTGTTAAGTCATAAGAGAGAAAGTGCTTACCACACTGCTCATCGTCTGCTCATAAGAGAGAAAGCACTTACCACACTACTCATCGTCTGCTCATAAGAGAGAGAGCTTACCACACTGCTCATCGTCTGCTCGTAAGAGAGAAAGCTTACCACACTGCTCATCGTCTGCTCATAAGAGAGAAAGCTTACCACACTGCTCATCGTGTGCTCGTAAGAGAGAAAGCACTTACCACACTGCTCATCGTCTGCTCGTAAGAGAGAAAGCACTTACCACACTGCTCATCGTCTGCTCGGTGAAGACAAGGTTTGTAATCTCAACTTGTGATCGACGAGTGAACTGCGGCGAAACCTCGCAAAACGACGTGTCAATGCGGTCAGCATAATAATCAACTTGAGAACGACACAGCTTTCTGAATACATTCGAAACATCCAAATCTAAACACTATAAATTAATACGAGAAAACAAATAACATTTCTAAGAAATTATTAGAAATATGACTTTTACAAATCCAGAAAACTGCGACCCTAGAAAGCAAACACAAAGGTGGGCCATTTTAAGAAGCACAACACAATGCACATTAAATAATATTAAATAATATATTGGCAGACTTATTAAACACAGTACACATTATTAATATACTGGTAGATTTATTAAATTCAAAGAACATTATTAATTAATAATAGACTTATTAATAATAGCATCATTAGCATTAGACTATCTTTGCACTTCTTATCAATGTCGTTGCAATCAGACATCATTATTAAAATATATACCGTCATAGACAAATCTCATCACTGATTACCATGATTAAGATTACAAATGTGTAAAACGAGTTAGTGGAACGAAAAAAATTACTGCATAGAAATATGTTACCTGGCTAAATGTGCAATCATGATAACAAGAGAGACGGATACAAGAAGAACGACAGCCACGATGATCACTAGAACTTCAGTCTTAGAATGAAATGCCACTGGCTCCATTTTCTTAAGACCTGCAAACAAACACCAGATAGACAGACATGTCACAAGTAAAACTATGAGCATATTAAATACGGTTCTACAGAAATACACATCGCCCTTCGATTTGCTAGAACTACCTTGTTTTGGAAGAGGCTTTACAATAGCTGCCGTTCTTGTCAGAAGTGTAGATGGAGGTGTGCTGGCATTAGGTTGCATGACAGTGGGTCTGTTGGGTTAGCACTCATTGTGGTGGTGGTGGTTGTGTTGGTGGTGGTGGTTGTGAGTTTGAAGGCAGAGTAGATGATTAAATTAAAATGCTGTTCAGTTCAACAATACTTCGAATATAATTTTTTAAATCAACACTTCTACACAAAACTTATTTCCAGAATTGATTAACTAAATGAAAACGTAAACTTTGATGTTCAGATACGTACTGTCAACTTTAGCGAAGGAAGCACTTTTACGAATTGCGCAGTGACTGCCAATAAACTCAGGCGAACATCTGTTGTATAAAAAAAATACAGAAGCGATAAATAACAAACAAAACATTTTTGAAATTTTAAATTAAAACTGACAAAACAAAAGACTATGTTAACTTGTCAATAGTGAATGATGTTCAAATCAATGTTGAAGCTGCATTGGTATCCCAAGCATTCTAGTATATGCTTGTCGTTAAACGGTTAAAGTTTTACCACTTAAATTTTTTAAATGTTGCGGTCATTAGTGGCAAAATTGCAAGAATCAAAAGCAACGTACACGCAGAATCTGTGTCCAAGGACGTGTGTCTGAAAGCAGCGTCCATGGTTGAAACAAAACGCGTCGTCCACACACCTCGTGCCATAAGATCTGTCCTCAAAGTTGTCGGCCACTACAATTAAAATACATGTTAAAAGAAAATGCTGACTTCGCATCATCGTATGCCGTAACACAAACTTCATCACATGGTACTCAAAATCAAAATAGAGCAAAGAATATCCAGATAAGCCTCAACTTCTCAGTATTGTTACATATTTAACGACACTGCCATATCGAAGATGATTAGTGTCGCCACGCCATTTAAGTCCCTGTGGATGGACCGTGCTAGCCCGAGATTTGAATCTCTGAAATAGCCACCTTCGGAAATCGAACCGTGGCCCACACACTCTCTTTCACAAAGTAGCGTGCAGACGCGCGGCCATCAACCTTACCGATGTAGCCAAGCGAGCCATTTCAACTTCTCAGTCAAAGCAACTTTCCCCTTATAGTCTTTTTAAGCCAGAAATTCAGCGTAACTTCTTACGTGATATGTGTACGATGGTGCGTACAGCGTTTGACATTCCCAGTTGGTTTGACGCTTGGCACTTGTAGTGTCCAGCATCTTGCGGCTCTGCATTCAATACGACCAACTCAGATTCATATCTATTGAAGAGAAATCATACATCCCAGTCACAGCTCAATAAAAGCAGCATATACGCTTTCCTAAGTAACTTTATTCAAGATGTTTCATATATGTTGAAAATACGAAACGTCTGCAGCTGTATGATAGACAAGATGATCAGTGAGCACTCACTTTAGCCTATTGGATGTGCAGTTAAAAAGTGGTCCAATAATTCTGCATATAATTATGGGGAAACAAATTAACGTAGAATGCAAAATTGCTGTTCAGTTAATCACATTGCATGTCAAAACCAAATCATCTTTTAACCAAAATGAAGAGTAGAGCTAAGGCAGGCACATTAAATGTGAAGCGCCCTTGTAGCGGAATGGCGCCATATAAATTGTCGTTATTATTATAATTATTATTATGTGATCCTTAGAGTAGAATCAGATGATTCTATTCACCTCTTACTGATGAGTTGAGTTCTAACATCGGTAAACAGCAGAACCTTGTTCTTGTACCACCTGATACTTGGAACGGGAAAACCAGTTGTATGGCACACCAGTCGAATTCTCATTCCAGCTGAGATGGTCAGCTCTCGCTCTGCTAGTCTGGCCAATGGTGGACTCACTAAGAATTAATACAACAAACAGGACATTGAAAGAGAAAGCAATAATAATAATAACAATAATAAGCAAGGAATTCAATTGTGCGCAATATTCAAAGCCAGAAAATATGTTTCCATTAGAAGAATACAAGTGAACATAAGAAGTAGTTTTTAATTCAAAAACTATGAAAAAATATTTAGCCAATTACCTTTAAAAGCAATCATTTATACCTAATTTAGTTGGACACAGAAGAGGCTCCTTTCATGCTAAACAGGCCTTTGACATATACAATACCCTGACATGGGGAGCGGTTTGATTTCTACTTCCCTGCTAAAGTGCTGATACTGGTAGCAATTTATCACACTTGTTGTGTCTATGGTCAGGATAATAAATGGCATATATTGCTGGATGGGGAGCCAGTGCAAAGTGCATAGGACAGGAAAGTTCCAGAGCAGTTGAACTTAAAACAGATGCACAAAGTTTCCCTCCACTTCTCCACATCTACTTTCTCCCATTACCACTCAAATTATTAGCAGCAATAGGTGCTTAGCTGCCATCTATAGGGTGTCCAATAAGTTCGTGAACGATTTTGCTTGCAGATAGCAGAACAGTTTCGCAACAAACATTAATAATGCTTATATCATTTGAAAGAGCTTTATGTCCCGAAACCAAAAAGTGTAAAAAGTGTTAGTTTTTTGCAACGAGGAAATGACGTCATCAATCTATGCGGAAGGGCTATTTTTAGCGAATTTTATGCAGTTCGCGATCGTTTTTCGTAAACAAACTTGGGGAAAATGGGGAAAATAGCAGACGTTAAGTTACGCTCGAAAGCTGCTATTCTTGATGAAGAAGGATATTCATATTCTGTTATAGGCGATAAATTAGGATGATCGAAAGGTTGGGTAGCAAAATGGGCTGAAGGAAGCAAGCAAGGCGAGTTAGGCGATCATGCACGATGCGGTCGACCAAAGATTTTGACACAGGCTGCTATTAAAATAATCAAAAAGGCGAAATACAGACGAGGACCTGGATTGAGACAGACAGAAAAATCTCTCAAAACAGGTGGACTTAAGGACAACTACGAAACAATAAGAAATTACATGAAAGGGGAGTTAAAGTGGAGAAGTTGGAAACGCAGAAAGGCGCCATTGCTAACAGACGCTCAGAGGAGAAAACGGTTGTTATTCGCGAGCACATACATCTGCTGTTTCGCGAGCATGGCTGAACGAAAATATTCCTAACTTCATTGAAAACTGGTCTCCAAACTCTCCTGATCTCTCACCGATTGAAAATCTCTGGAGTATACTCTCAGGCAGTGTCTACAAAGATCCTGAACCAACTACTCCTGCTCAGCTAAAACGTCGTTTGCGAAAAGCATGGAATTCGATATCGGTTGAAACTTTGTACAACCTCATCGAATCTTTACCCAGACGAATTGAAGCTGTTATAGCCAGCAAAGACAACACTATTGCCTATTAAATGGTACAATAATTATTGATTTTTGTTGTGTATATTTTTTGTAACAAGCTAGCAAAATCGTTCACGAACTTATTGGACACCCTGTATGTCAAAGTAACAATAGTGGAAATAAGCTTGTTCACCATCAGCCTTTGTTATACAATTGCCATGTCTTTTTAATCAAATGCAACTGAAGGTGGAAAAACTCACCCTTAGTCTTCATGCTTTTGTGCAAAACCAGCTCCACAGTTTCATTGGATGATATGACTATCAAACTCACAACTTCTCGGCTCAGAACTGACATCGGTGTCAGCGTCGTGTTCGGTGGATTTATCAACAGCACATTCCTTAGAAAAATCAAATATTTGGATCCAACTGTAACGACAGAACCACAGTGATCTTTCACAGGCAGCACAACGTCCGCAGCAATCGAAACCCACTGGACGTTCGGCATTTTCGATTTCCCTTTCAGAATCTGAGTCACAACAAATCCAACGGCTGCCTTCTCTGATGAATCATTCTTCGGAAGATCGATAACCGCAATTTCTTCTGAGGCATTGTAAGTGACATTACTTGATGCTACCGCTTGGAAAATCACCTCAGCAGCATCCGTCTCAGCAGCCACATCAGGGTTCGTCAAGCGACATATCTCACAAGAAACGTTGTGAACACTTAGAAAGACTCCAAGGATGACGAACAAACTCTGCAGAAACATTTACTCCCCATATGTTGGCAAAAACAACGTTACACTTGGTTCATCAGAGGAAATCACCAGATGATCAAAACAGTTCTGCCAAAATAATCATAGCAAAGTATTCTTGCTTTCAGCATCTAAAACAAAACATAAAGTAAACCTATCAGTCTGTTTGGTAAATATGATAACTGTGGTTGCAACACTAATCCAGTTCTATAACTTCAATGTATTGACAACTACACTAGTAAATCCAGGGCTTAAAATGTGGCAGGATGGACATGGACGGCGTCCAGGCATTATTTTCAAATCTTTATGCCGTCCTGCCATTGATTTCAATGCAAGGCCGGATTGCCGGTCACACAGGTTGTCCAGGCCCTTGATTTTTGTAGCTACGCTGTTTATGGCCAAATTCAGACAAAATTAAACACGTTAAATCAAAGCTAAATCTCAAGAGTTCAAAGCCGATCCAATCGGAGGTTATAATCAATGCGGCATCGGACTTTAGAGTTTTAGAAAGACCCTCAGTGCCAACTCCTGTCTAACAACCTTCGAAAGTTTAACTGCTCGTGCAAAAGTAATCAGTCATTCATCTAAGCAAAAGGGGATCACGATTTCACTTGTCCATCTTTTATAAATTCCGTCATCTTACATTTAGTGTAAAAAAGTGAAATCAGAGCACTTAGAGCAGGTGCTTCACAACTGAATACTACGGTAAAAACACAGATTACAAATTTGCACTATTCTTTAACACTGACGTCATATATCAAGTAAGTAAGTGTGACCTGTTATTCCGATCAGTGTAGCTTTTGAACAGTGTGGGATATCATCACGCATTCTTTATATATTACCTCAAAATGTGTGTAAATGAACCCATACAGCTAGGCTACCTGCAATTTCAAAATTTTATTCCATACGAAGCATGTCTGTGATACAAAAACCTAGGGGTGTGGACCGTGTGCTATTGACCCGAGGGTTTAAACTTTAGGCTGCGTACGGGGTAAATAATTTTATCAGATCACCTAAGCTTGTGTACCATTAGTAGGCCCCTATCATGTTAGGGCTCTTGTGAAAGAAATTGTCAAAAACTAAAAAGTGGTAGTTTGAAATAGGTGTCATTTATCCAGAGGGAG
>OX243812.1:26349012-26426512 GCA_945859605.1 Lumbricus rubellus | reverse complement strand
TATAAAAATCATATCCCAATTTGTTAATCTCATTATTGTTGTTAGTTCATTTATCCATATCTAAGATAGACTAAATTCACTAAAATACAGGCCTTGTGAGGACTAAAGAAACAGCTAGAAGCCAATATCATTTTACATTTTTCAATGTCGCAACCGCAGATATTTGACAGAATCCACAGGTCTAGTCACTTCGTTAATTGGCATGTCGGTTTGTTAGGTCCCTAGGCTATTGTATTGTAATGTATTTAAACATTTATATAGCTATATTCTACAGCCTACATTTAGGGCACATAATATTTGCAAGCTACCCGTTAGACCGCATTTGTCTACATCAGTCAAATTAGCTCTATAGACTATTATAGTCTACATTGTGTGTAGCCTACATAATTAGGAATACCACCTAGGGCGCTTCGCGGGGTGGACAGGCCCAACTGGAACCCAGAAAGAGATGGCTAACGTGGGCTGCAATCAATTCCCAAGAAGGGGTTTGTCAGATGAGTGGCGATGCGCTGACAGCAAAAGAAAACACGATAGTAACTTGATGCCAGTAACAGAATGGTGTTGACTTGGAGAGACAAACCTGCGTTGAACAACGAGAACGGCATCGTGCACCTACGGGCACTGGTCCCTCGGTTGATGATGATGATGACGACGACGACGATGATGATGATATAAAACTGTAGCGCGTTGAGAGTCTTGAGACCGAAACGCAGGTCTGCTGAAAAAGTTTCTCAGACTGTTTCTGCTATATATAGTTAGTGCCTTGATATAGCCTAGTTGTTAGCCTATAATAAGAGGCCTATGCTATACGTAACGTCCCATTCAGCACCTGCAACAACAAGAGAAGGATAGCCTATAGGACCTAATATTGTATGTAACACGTTGCGTCATATCGGACGTCATAAGTGACATGCGTCTTACGTCACGCATCGGGTGTTAAGTTCGCGAATCCCTTTTCAGCGTTCTAGTCGACTACGAACACGTGTCTGGACTCTATTATTATTACGAGAACCACGTGGATGATTCGTGTTCTATTATAACCGCAGCATCGAGCATCGCATCATACGCTCCATTTCGACGCCATAAGCTCCGATAAGTCTCTCGCTCGATCCCTGTCTTTGGCGGAGGAGCCGGAATAATTGTTGTCATCGGACACTCTTATAATGGCCGCACATGTAATCTGCGTCACGAGTAAGACAACCTGTATGATGTAGGACTGCCACCGTATCGTAGGCATCAAGGAAGCCAGGAAGGCATTCGTGCAATACAACCCAAGACACTTCAGACAAGGCTTATAAGTATGTATTATATAACATAGAATCTTCGGTTTAAAAAAATATATATATGCCAGGGAATCTTCGGCTTCAGTAGAAGTAGGCATATATTATAATTATTAATATTGTAGCCGATGTACACCGTGATTAAAAAAGTAAGCCAAATTGTTTTTCATATAATTATTATCTCTAATGACATATCAAGCTAAAATTTATATTTATATCTTTTTATCCGTTCAATTTTATCTCATGAAATTTTGGAATCATATTCTTGGTCAAATTCTCTAAATATTTGGAAAATTTTAGATTGGTATGTTATAAGGCCTTTGAGATATAGGTCCTATGAAAAACAATTTGGCTTACTTTTTTGAATCACGGTGTGTGTAGGCTTATATATACATGAATATTATGTATCGATGCATAGAGCCATAGACCTACATTTTCGGTGATCATATGTCTTTGAATATTGCTTGCGCCACCTATTAACCGCAAGCGGGATCCCGTTTCTAAGCGATGTTATTATCTGCTATTCTTCAGCGTCGCTTCGTCAATTAATAAATCATCTTTTCTTTGTTGTCATCGCATCGTAAGACCACCACGACCACCACCACCACCACCACCACCACCACCATGACCACCACCACCATGACCACCACCACCACCATGACAACCACCACCACCACCACCACCAGCAGCACCAGCAGCAGAAGCAGCAGCTGCTATTGTGACGACGGTGACACAACTTACATCGGGCCATTGTTACAACGCACGCAGCGGCTGACCATACAAAGTCTTGACCAGATCAACTGCGACTTGTGTGAACAGCGCTTCCCATTCATATAGAAGCCTAAAATATACGTCGACTTACAGGTTTAAACACACGAAGACATGGTGTACAAATATATATATATATATATATATATATATATAATATATATATATATATAATTATATATTATCTATACATATATTACATATGTATACCGTATAATATACGCATGCCATACATAGCCTATACATCCATACTTTACATATTCTCATACATATGTACATATATATATATTACAAATAGTAAAAAGACTTCTTAAGACTTAAGGGACGCTATATAAGTCCATAGAATGAATGGATATATATATATATATATATATAAAATTATATATATATATATATATATATATATAAAAGCTGCATTGCGCTATTTGATGCATCTCTTTCTTTGTCATCTTAAGGAAATAGAAGCGATAGGATAGATAGACGTACTGATAGAGAATATGTATAGCTGTAACGGCCTGCCCCCACCTCGAAAGAAAACCACGTGACCGGGGGTCCCACCCTTGGTATTGCTCTTCAGCCTCCCAAGTGGTAGGTGCCCGCCCTGGAAATTCAAATGAGGCGCCGCACTGTTGAAGGGGTTCTCTGTCGTCAGGTAGCTCTACAGGTCCATCTAAGTAGGTAAGATCCATGGCAGTCAACGCTTTACTTGTGGTAAAGTTATAGATTAGGGTTGGGTCTTCCACCTCAGGACGGGGATGTCTCTTAATGGTACCAGGAATGGCTTCGGTCGAGTGGCGACATATGTCTGCGGTTCCCGGTCTGGGAACGACGGCTTCCTCTAATTGAAGACCGTCTGGGTTCAAATCCCCTTCAACAGATTGTTTAAGTCCCCAATCCTTAGATGTGGTCAACCCTTCCCTTCTCTTTTCCCTCATTACCTCACCTTCCCCTCGGGAAAGACTACCCCGGTGGTGTTGCTCTTGTAAGTGGCTCATCTCTTGACTAAGGCTCTTGAATTGGGACTCTTGTCGTTCCATAAACATTCCCAGGGTTTCTGACACAGTTAGTAAAAGTTCCCCAACTTGTTTACCCTTTGCTTCTAATTCGTCAAGACGGTCAGGGGTTCCTCCCTTCTCCCCTTCAGTTATGCATTCCTCTAATTCCTCATCAGAGTGATCCTCAGACCTTATAGAAGTTTCCATTATTCAGTTATTTATTAACGTCAGATTTGATTTATTTTAATTAAACAATTCAACTGAGCATAATGAATAAGCGTTACTGACAATTAACATCGGTGATCGGGCCTAGGTATTGTCCTTCAATAACTATGCAATATGTCTTCAAGGTCAGCAGAATCTCCGTAAATAATCAACAGGCGTGCACAACCTTAATTCTAGTAATCGTGTTTTATAATTAACAGTCAGGTATAATGAATCACAATTCAGCCTGTAGCTTTCAACCGTTATTCAATATCAACTTAGGTTTCAATTCTTATTATCAATCAACATTAATTTCTAATTAATTAACTACACTTGGTTTCGGATTCTGTTATGGAGCAATTAAATTAGTCGATACTTTCCTGCCCTTTCCGTGCAATTTGGCCAACACTCGCATTCGAATATGAAAAGAAGATCGGAAGATTTCTTGTCCGAATATTGGAATATAAGACATCGAAGATTCACACAGAATCAGCCGCAAACGGTACCAAAACCCGTCGCTTAGTCACCGGTATATTCTTATTCATGAAATCAGGCAATCAGCCACACATTCAGCATTTGTAGACCCCAAATACACGGACTTTCTGATCTTCCCGAGCCGAGCTCTCACTCCGATGAAAACTTCCAGTCGACTGCGCTTTTCGGCGGTTGCAGCGGTCACGTGGGCCGCATCGACCAATCAACGACTACCTCGCAAAAACGACCGTCGGCCGCAAACCTCGGCCTCTGATAGGACGGACAATCTACTGCGATTGGTCACCACAAGAAGGTTCAGAAGCCTCGACAGAAGCCTCGAGCAGTAGCACCCTTCCGTCGTCATGACGACCCTCACAAAAATATACCATCTATGTGATGACCTATTAATAGAACCGCGATATCTAATAAAACCAATTAACAAGTAAGTACGCCAAGCGGCCTAAAAGGACGTTAAATTGTAGCGGCCTTATAGGACGTTACACAGCGACATCAACTCTGTCGTCCGAACTTTCAATCATCAGCTTAGGCTAAAGACGGAGTTTACTATTACAATTGTTATTGTCGAGGAACTAAAGCATTATTATTATTATTATCCTCGTGTATACTTTATTCGCTTTGTCACATGACACCGACGGTTACAACGATCGTCTGCATTCATGTAACTGTAGTCATACTGATGAATAGGAGGATTAACATACATGCTTGCCTTATGTAGCCTACTAACATGTAGAACTATGTATGTATGCATGTATGTATGTATATGTATGTATGTATGTATGTATGTATGTATGTATGTATGTATGTATGTATGTATGTATGTATGTATGTATGTATGTATGTATGTATGTATGTATGTATGTATGTATGTATGTATGTATGTATGTATGTATGTATGTATGTATGTATGTATGTATGTATGTATGTATGTATGCATGTATGTATGCATGTATGCATGTATATACGTATGTATGTATGTGTGTATGTATGTAACAAACATACATTATACATACATACATAAGGGGAGGGGAGGGAGAGGGAGAGAGGGAGAGAGGGAGGGGGAGAAGGAGGGGGAGAAGGAGGCGGAGGCGGGGTGGAGCGGGAGCGGGGAGAAGCGAGGGGGAGGGGAGGGGAGAAGGAGGGGAGGGAAGGGGAGGGGAAGGGGAGGACGGTCTTTTCTGCCACAGCAACGCGTGGCCGGGTACAGCTAGTTAGTAATAAATAAGCCTACTTATAGCTTATAGTGGGGACCACTGCAAGCTTCATTATTTGCTTACCGGGTTATAGATTTCAAGTGCAATTGTGTAGGTACTCAAAAGACTTCTCTGTTGGGGATGCTTTAGCTGTGTATGAGCCGCAATGTGTTGCTATAGAAAAATAAAAGAATGTGCGGATGTCAGGTGCTGTAAGACCGCTTCAATCAGGATATGTATGACACGTTTGCTGACGCTGTTTATTATCGCTGCATCGAGGGACTCTGTTGTACGTGTTAGACTATTCTTCGGTCGCTGTAAACTGGCAATCGTTTTACGCTCTGCAATGCCGCCGGTGTCTGTGAAGCCGACGATACGTCCAGTGCTGCGACCGTCTGAGCCGAGTCAGTGCCGCGGGTTCACGGCCCCCGACCAGCGGCACTATCATTCATCATTTATCTAAGCTGTATTGCACAGTGAAAGCCCCTTTCTCATGACGCGACGCATTCCGCAAGACCGATATCGCTTATGCGCGACCGTGTGCCACGTTGCCTCGTCTTCCCCCATACACACGAGCACGCAGCCTCCTCACGTCGAAGCAAGGATTTTGTCTGATGGAATCTAGAGATGCGCGATCGCTGTCTCAGCAGCACTTGTCGGGATCCGACAACCGAAGGAGGTACGACGTTGCTCTGAAGTCTTCGAATGAACGCAGGAATTTGTCGGCCGCATAATAAGAAATGGCGGCAAGCTGTTTAAAAATCTCGCGCAGACGACTTTTGCGTGAAAACAACGTCTCCTTCCCGATTGGTTTTCTTTTGTTTCTCGTTGCATGTTTTGTCGGCAGTGGCGTAGTTCAGCAATCATCGTCACTTTCGTCTTCTTCAAGTTCTTCATTTTACGACGCTTCAAAACTTTTCCGACGCAGTGATCCAGAGGTATTTGAATATATGCGAACTTCAATTGACCAAGACGATGTTCGTGGAGTAGGCCTACACATGCTGCAGGGAGTTCACGAAGAAACAGGTAGGCCTAATATAAGCGATTCGACGTAGGCCTATGACGTTGATTGATGGATCATGGAAGTGTCAATTAAGACACATAATTTAAAGCCTATTTATATTATACAGTTGCTGATGTTTGTGGAAGTTGTGGAAAAATAATTGGGGGGAGCGGGGGGGAATTGGACTATGATCCACTTGGAATCGTGATGTGAAAAACAGACTTTACTATGGGGCTCTAAGAAAGACTGGGGGATTTGAAACTCCCAAGCCCCTGGCAAATCTCACCCTGCTACAAATGCTTACAAATCGAATCTGTTAGAAAGCTTTTCATGCAATCAAACAGCTGGCATGGAATGGGAATTAATGCAGTTAGTTTTATGCAGGAACCGGATGTTCAAGTACTTCAGTGGAAATCACTAGATGTCTCTGCAAAACGTTGCGTTGCTACAATGCAATGTGTGCTGTTTATGTAAAATAATATTTCGACAGAGCCTATAATTAGGCCTATATGAATTTAGAAATGCTGTGGGTGTCCGACCAATTCCCTGAGAAAGTGCAGGTAACATCCAAGTACTAGCTACTATAATAATTAATTATAGGCTCTGTCGAAATATTATTTTGAATAAACAGCACTTGAATTGTAGGCTAGCAACGCAACGTATAGGGGAGAGCGGGGCATAACGGGATACTTAAGACATTTTGAATTTTTCGTCATATAATTAATAAGAAATCAGGACTTTTTTGCACTCACATTGTGCAGGCATATATAACGTACAACATGGACTAGAATAATCTACTTAAGCATCAACCACATAGAAGATACAAATTTTTTACCAACAGGTCCCAAAATCCCGTTATGCCCCACCACCCGGGGCAAAATGGGATTCCTATACCATTATGCCCCATAACATGCAATATTCTATGATTTCCAAAAAGTGCCACATATTTTTTATTGTTGCTCGTTTTGTAATCTAAACAATGATCGAGACGTGAGGGGGTAATAAGAATTCACGAAATATTACAATATAAAGAATATGGAGAAAAATTGCTTTAGCGCCACAGCTTGGGGCAAAATGGCATATATGTATCCCATTATGCCCCAATTTGCCCCAAAATTGTAAATCCGCCATTTTGAAACAAAACACTGAACTTGTACAAATTTTCATATGGAATATGTGACCTTATATATAGCCCTACACATGGATGGCATAACTTAAATTTAATATAGCTCCAGTGTTTCTGGACTATTTTTTGAATAATGGACGTACCTTACTTGGGAGAGCATGAAAATCAATTTTTCATCATAAAAACTGCAAGACGCATCAAAATCGTTATTGCTTTTGTCCTTCACCTTCAAATATGCTTTACTTCAGATGGATATTTTTTCGTATTTAAAAGTAAGTAAGATCGACAATAATGAAGTTTCCCGTTATACCCCGATATCCCATTATGCCCCGCTCTCCCCTAGTAGCTATGATCTTCACCTGTAGGATCTGCCTTTCATTCACAAGACTATGTCTTTAATCTTTAAGTATATTGCTTGATCAGAGTGTTTAATTATGTGGCCTATGCATGGTGAGAATTGCCAGGGGGTTTAGGGTTTCAATCCCCTAGTATTTCTTACAGCCTTCAAGTGAATTTTGTTTTTCACACCCCAATTCCAAATGGATAATGGTCCAACCCCCAGTTATTTTTCCACAATTCTCACTGGGTTTCATGCTGCACAAATTTTGTCTGTTTAAATGGTAAAGTATGGATGTCAAATTGCATGATGCACATGGCATATGTTGTAAAGCTGTTATGCATCATATGTTGAAAATGATGAAGATTACAATGACTGTTGATACAAATTCATTCATTCATTCATTCATTCATTCATTCATTCATTCATTCATTCATTCATTCATTCATTCATTCATTCATTCATTCATTCATTCATTCATTCATTCATTCATTCATTCATTCATTCATTCATTGCGAGAATTTGTGTATTGCCTCTTCAAGGGGGCTAGTTAGAAGCTCTCCCAAGTCCCAACCCCAGTGCAGGCAAATAAAACTGTCTTAACCCTTTGACAACCAGCGTGTACCAAAATGTATGGGAAACTTATGCAGCTGGTCGTTAAAGGGTTAAGATGAGTTAGGAATGCCTGAGAAGGGTTCTAGATAGGGGGGGGAGAGGAGACTGGTGGTGGTGTTTAGTTGAAGCGATGATGACACAGCAAAAATGGCATGATGATGATGATGACAAAGATAACAGTGATGACAATGATAATCTTTCTTCTGCTACTGATGAATCTGATGATGTCAGGATGATGTTGATGTACTGTACGATTGTAGAACTTATAAATAGCTCGCGCTGCTGCTGCATGAAATCAGGTGTGAAAACGTCAGCGTGTGGAGTTCAGTGGTTTACATGCTAATTAGAATGTGAAAATCTGTACGACAATGTTCGTGTCCTTCCTGATTGCCTAGTCATGCGGGTTCTTACTTGACGGCGGACGGACGAGTTGATCGTCGTACACTGTCCTGCAGTCGAGGAGCGCTTGACAACCTAATAAGCTTACTGAAATAATTCAGAGGCATTCATCCACCACGGTCGCTTCGTCTCAGCCTGACTTACAAAGGCCTCTCTGCTGCAGATTGCCGTTGACCATAAATTTGCTGCACTGCTGCAGTGGATCATTGCTTGTTTGGTTGTCAACCAAGGGATTGGGTAAAATAATGTAAAGTAGAGCCATGACTCTGGTGATGTAGAATCTCTGTGTTTTTTAATTGTTTTATGTTGATGTTTTTTAGATGGTTACTGTTGTTTTGTTTGGATTGCATTCGGATGATCCTTCAAATTAATAGGCCTAATTTAATCGCAAGACTGTGCCTCTGTTTTTGTTAAAGGCACATGTGTAAGTGTGCCAAGCAAAGGCATGCATCATGGACCCATTGTTATGTGTACGTGACTTACGTCTCTTTTTGACTAAACCCTAATCATTGCCTAATGGGTTAACAAATTATTATTATCTCAATAAATTATTAAGTTAATGTGTGTTAGTATAATGGCATAAACAGACATCCAACATTAAATGCATTCAGAATAGCAGTCAGTCTATGGGTCACGGTTCTGCATATCTTTCCAGGGGAGAAGCATGGGTAGCACAATGCCCCCCCAGAGCTTGGTTTGACCTCCCAAATTTGACCTGGCACCGGAGAATGAAAAAGGCAGCTCTGCCTATTGCAGACGTGATTTTATATCATGCTGGTGAATAAGCTGGTCCAATGTGGCTTGTGTGGGTGCTGAGAAATTCTCGGAAATTTACATTACATTGCATTGCTTGGTATGCATTGTTAAAGCTTAAAGTCCATCGTTGTTTGATGGTGATAACCATTGTTAAAGTGATATGTGACGATGGTAATAACAGTGATGCTGCTGGTAATATGCATATTCATTTAGTTTTGGTCGCACTCGTCCTGAAAATCCTGAAATTTGAAAATTGTCCTGAAATAGTGAAATTATCTTGAAATCTAACTCATTGAATCTCATTCAGAGGTTACCTTCAGGAGTGACATTGTTGGGTAAATTTCAGCATCAGTTATGTGGGTCATGGCCAAGTCTGATTCTGCCAAACATATTTGGATTTGAACATGCTAATCCAGTGTTCTATGGATGGTTCTGCAGTAAATCTTTCATTATATTGAACTTGCTCAATGACTCCTTACCCAGCAGTGGAATATAGCCACTTAGTCTTACTGACATCGGCACATGCATGCTTCATCCTATCCATCCATACTGCCTTTACCTTTGAATACTCTCAACACAGCATTTTTTATATTGATCAGTTTTTTTTCTAACAGTGTCTTCTTCTAGTGTATTAACTCTTAGCTGGATGACAAATGAATGTTATAATGCAAAAGTACAAGTACTTAAATAACTAACTCAGAGCTTCTACATCTCCATGTGACTCTACTTTACATTATTCTAACCAATTCTTTGATTTGGCAACGAAACAGACCATGATGAATTACCCCTGTAGACTTGAACAATCTGGCAAGTATTTCCTGAGACCAGTTAGCAAATGAATGAGCTAGAAGCAACGAAGAAGGCACTCATAAACGAAGCTTCTAGAATCTAGAAACATTTCTGAAGCAATTGACTCAAAGAATAAGCAATAGATCTGTTAGGATAGCACAGACGATGTTAAAAACCGGAAACGAAAAATTGCAGGAAGTGTCCAGGAAGCTGGCTGCACTAAGTGCTAATCAAAAGAGGCTCAGGAAAAGACTAGAAGGCTAGAAGGCAGCAGCGCAGAGGAAGCACCTGAATCCAGGAAGAAGAAATAGACTGTTAGTTGGTTACCACGGCAGTCTGTTTATAGATTCAGTTGCTGTTTTGTGTGTAGCCATTATAATGCTGGTAGGCAGTGTTTCGTTTTGGAACAGAAGAATGTTTAGTATTTGTAATAAAACGAATCAATTGAGAGTAAAATATAAGAGGAAGAATTGGAGCAGCTAAATAAATGAGAGGAGAATACTGTTGGTCAAATATTTTAACATCAAGTAGCAAGACCACATTTTGAAACAAATTATTATTATAAATCAGCGTTTATCATGTATGAATGTATGAGAACTTAGCGCCCCTTCAAGATATTCTACTCGGAGGTGCTCCGACTTCAGTATGGACACTGAATTGGAGTTTCACGCCGAAGCGCATTCATGAGCAATTGCGAGTGAAGGGTTTGCTCAGAGTCCCTACTTGTTGGCTTTGAGTTAAATTCGAACCCACAACCTTCTGGCTCCAGGCCGTCCAGGGCATCGAACATACCCCTTCACTAGTGTGCCCCATAAATATTGTTATTTTGTTCACAATGAAAATGTCCTGAAATTTGCCTGAAATTGTGCTATGAAATTTCTAATTTTGGAGTCTAACCCCTGCAATATAATTGTATGAGATGTCTCTAGGTGTGATTTTTGTCGAACATTGTACGACTTTTTCCTAGTATTGCTTCAGAACCTCTCAGAGGTGTTAAGTTCAAATCTTGAAGGGGTGCTTTAAAAAAATTCTAGATGAATGAATGGATATGATAATGTATATCTAAGACATTATATATATATATATATATATATATATATATATATATATATATATATATATACACCGTGATTCAAAAAAAAGTAAGCCAAATTATTTTTCATATATCTCTAGTGCCTGATAACATATCACGCTAAAATTTTCCAAATGTTTAGAGAATTGGACGAAGAATATGATTCCAAAATTTCATGGGATAAAGTTGAACGGATAAAAAGATATGCATCTTTAAATTTCATATGCCGAAATTGCCGTTTACAAGCAATTTTTGGTCAGATTCAATAAAAAAAAGTAAGCTAAACTGTTTTTATTATATCTCCAATGCCTGATAATTAGTCATACTAAAATTTTCCAGATATTTAGAGAATTGAACCTAGAATAGGTTTCCAAAATATCATGTACTAAATTTGAACGGATAGAAAGATATGAATATTTAAACTTCATCTCCGGAAATTTCAGTTTTCAGCAAATCTGTTATGGTGTTCGCTGCAGTTTTGATGCCTGATAGTTCCCAATTTTGGTCTTCAGTGATCCTGGAGTAACATTTTACGGAATATAAAGTGTGGAGCGTGCATAATGAAAGACCGAGTCTACCAGACAACAATCCATGATATAAACGATCTGAAGCAACGCTTGTTGGAAGTGTGGGATGGCCTGGACCAGAGGATAATCGACGATGCTGTTGCCTAATGGCGCCAGCGCCTCAAGGCTTGCGTGCAAGCTGGAGGACGACATTTTGAGCATCTTATTTAATTGAATAATCAAATCATGCTGTTGGGGTCATATTGCTAGTTCAATTATCTACATATCTGGAAAATTTTAGAATGATTGATCATCAGGCATTAGAGATATGAGAAAAAGTTTGACTTACATTTTACTGAATCTGACAGAAAATTGCTTGTAAACGGCAATTTTGGCATATGAAGTTTAAAGTTTCATATCTTTTTATCCGTTCAACTTTATCTCATGAAATTTTGGAATCATATTCTTGGTCCAATTCTCTAAATATTTGGAAAATTTTAGCGTGATATGTTATCAGGCATTAGAGATATATGAAAAACAATTTGGCTTACTTTTTTTGAATCACGGTGTATATATAAATGTGGTTAATAAAGCAATGAGCTTCTGTTGCTTCTGCCATCAAAAATTCATCTGCTGATTTCTGATCTGAGGTTCAGCTGCTAGTGGTCCAGTCCTGTGATTTCATGATGGACAAGGTTCCACAAAGGTCATTGGCTCTTCAGAAGAATATTATTATATATATATTCTTAATTATTTATGCTTTTGTAGCCCCTGTCTTTCTCAGTGTTAGTAGCCTTCAGGCTTAGGAAAGTTTCCATGCTGGATACACATTTCAGCAGTGTTCCTGGTCCATCAATAAAAATTATGCAAGTGTACTAGTGAATAGGACATACCTTTTATAATGTTGGAACACATTTGTTACCTAATTTTGTTCATTACTATATACACCGTGGTTAAGAAAAACTAAGCCAAATTGTTTTTCAAATATCTCCAATGCCTGATAACATATCATCATCATCATCATCATTGGCGTGCCCCTCTCTGGAGCGTGGCCGTTTCCACCGTCCGTTGCCACAAGACCCTGTCCTGTGCTCGTCTCCATGCCGTGCTCAGCCCGAAGTTCAGAGGACGGAGATCTGCCTCAACCGTTCTGGTCCATGTATGCCTTGGTCGTCCGGGTGGCCTCTTCCAGCCCCTTGGTGGGCCAGAAATCAGAGCTTTGAGTGCCCTGGCGTGGTCCTGCCCGGAGTCACACCGTGCAAAGTGTCCAAACATCCGCAGTCTCCGCGACTCCACCAGCTCCGAGGATAACATATCATGCTAAATATTTTCCAAATATTTAGAGAATTGGACCAAGAATAAAATTTCGGCATATGAAGTTTAAATATTCATATCTTTTTATCTGTTCAACGTTGTCTCATGAAATTTTGGAATCATATTCTTGGTCCCCTTCTCTAAATATTTGGAAGATTTTAGCTTGATATGTAACCAGGTATTAGAGATATATGCAAAACAATTTGGCTTCGTTTTTTAACCACGGTGTATATTCGTTTAATGTGAAAAAAGAGGTTGACAAGACCGCAACTCAGTTACATGGAAGGGAAGTGCTACGGGCTATGCAGTCGCTTGTTGAGAAGGCCCTGACTTTACAATTCCATTTAGCATAGACTTTTATTGTAATTTATTACTACTGCTACTGCTGCTACTACTACTACTGCTGCTACTACTACTACTGCTGCTACTACTACTGGGCCAACTGATTAGAAACTGATTGTTCCTAAGTGGCAAGATGAAATCATGAGGGCAGGGTCACAAGTTATAATGTTGAATAAGATTTTGATGAAACAGATTGTGCAGAACATGGCACTAGGCCAGCATTTAAGATTCTGTTTGAAGTATTTTCACATGTACGGTACGTATAGGTCTACAGTCTACACTATAGACCTTGAGAAATTTTTTATTCAAAACTAGCTGTCCCCGGCCACGCGTTGCTGTGGCAGAAAAGACTCTCCCCTCCCCCTCCCCCTCCCCCTCCCCCTCCCGCCTTCGCCTCCCGCTCCACCTCCCCTCCCCTCTCCTCCCCTCCACTCCCCTCCCCTCCCCCTCCTCTTCCCCCTCCCCCTCCGTCCCGCTCCCTCCGCTCCTTTCCTCCCTGAACCAAGAAGGCCGCAAAATAATTATGCGAATCGCTTATGACGTCATGGCGCGCAACCTCATTCATGTTTTGTCTTCATGGTCGCAGTCACTGTCAAGGCGTTTCTGAAATCTGGCAACGTGCAGTTTTGTTGATATTGCAAATGGCGGTCGAGCGGAATTCAAAGTTCACTTTTTGTGGAAAATATTGCGTTTATTCGGAGAAAAAAAAGTTGGAAACTCTCTGATTGGAATGGAAGGTTTTGTGAAATTTTCAAAACAATCTGTGCGGTACCTTTCGAGAACACTTTACACAAACTATTGGAAAGTTTCATTTTTATATATATAGAAGTGGCTTATAGATAGGTTTTGATGGGTTACACTTACACTGTGGCCAACAGTACTGGCAGACAAAATATGTTGCAATGGGTAGAGCATTTTTACCTCATTAACATCTCTTGGTATCAGTACTTATGCATTTTTAGGGCTATGCCACAATAGAGCAGCTAGGTAAGTTTATTACCGTATTCATTTGACCAGGAATACAGCGTATATAACTTCTGTTTTGGATGCAGCCTTACAGTGGAACCTGAGAGTTTCCAAAAAAATCATCGGTTGCCTTCCGCGGTGGGTGTGTGGGCATATGCGGAAATTTGATACGAAGCTTTTAATCAGAATCTGTGTACTTATTAGGGCCTTTGATCACCACCTCTGGGAAGCGGTGTGCCTGCCAATTCCCCCAGGATGGTGCTTCATCTCCTTTAAGTGCATGCCTCTGTATCAAGTTGCTACGTGCATGTTTGCGTTGGCGATGGGGCAAGTATTGTATTTTCCCCGGGAGGAGGTCTCTCTCTGTCTTGCCCTTGAAACGGAATAGACATTCTAAGGGATTAAGGCTTCTTCTTCTGCTTCTGCAGTCGGTTGTGTGTGTGCTTTGATGGATTTCCTTCTTCTCGAAATGAGTTCTTGGTTTAACCCTTTAAGCTGCTGAGCCGCAGAGGATGAGTTTGACTTTTAAATTTCCGTGGATCATGTTGACCCAGTTCTCTTCATATATCTATTGCAACGTGGTAATGTACTGCAAGTGTCCAAGCCTCCAAGGCATGATACAAGGTTAGGAGGTTACCCACAGGCAGTGACAATTAGACTGGCTTGTTGGTTGTGCTTGTTGGTTGTGCGCATTGTGCAGGTTCAAGTCTCCTTGTAGGGATCGAGACAAATCCACCTTGAAATTCTCCCTGGACTTTTCCCCTCGGTCATTCCCTGGGTTTCTCCTGTGGTTGCTTAAACAGGATAAACCCATGGATTTTCTGGGTTTTATTTCCCCAAATGTCCCAAAAAGTAAACGATTTCTATCTATATAGCCGTGTTGACGGTCTGGGCAAGTATTAAAAGAAGGGCAGAGCAAACTGAAGAAACACCCAGGGTGAGAATTGCCAGAGGTTGGAGTTTCAGCCCCCAGTCTTTCTTAGAGCTCCATAGTAAAGTCTGTTTTTCACACCCCAATTCCAAGTGGATCATAATCCACGAGTTATTTTTCCACAATTCTCACACTGGAAAAACCTAAGCAGATTAAGGGTCAATAACGACAGCAACTCAGTCAGCAGCAACTGCTGTTCAGATGATACCAATATGACATTTGAGACATGACAATAGAAGAGTTAAACAGAAGAAGAATGAGGTTCATCCTATTCCAAACAAACACACATTTGAAATTTAATTTTATAGTTCTTTTTATTTGTGATCTATATAAATGTAATTGTGATGTTTCTTGATGTAAAAGATATGACTTGGGTGGGGAAATGTCTGGGGCCTTTACATGGGGTAGAATCCATGGAGAATATGGCAGGAAATGTCTTGGGTATTTGCCATGGGGGATATCTGCTAGACTCGTTCTTGCAGACGGTCATGTCATATGTGATTGGTTCCAAGGATTACAGAACGGAATTGATTAGGTTGCAGATCTGTTTTGGAGTATCATTGCTGAGGTCCAGTGCATTGTATTGTCATTATGGAAGTTGTTCTAAGGGGTTGGGTTGGGAAATAGTCTTCACCATTCACACAATTACAGAGCAGCATTGGCTAATGTTTTGTTATTGTACAATTTCAGTACAATTTAATAATTAAATATTATTAATGAGCTACCACTGCATTTCCAGTTGATCAACATTTCCAGTTGAAGAGATTCCGGTTCGTGGTTGTTCTCATCTGGATTGCTTTATAAATTTATTACATTTATAAAATAAATAAATATATGGATAATTTTAAAGCTGTTTCAGCTGTCATCTTTTATCAGTTAAGACATTATAATGTTAAGAATAATGCATTTGCAGTGTATGTGATAACTTCAGCTGATGTGGATTTGGAGAGAACTTGATGTGAATATCCCTCTGTTTTGAATGTTAAAATATGTAGGCAGTGCTCAAAGTGTAGAAAAAGAAGTGCATGGACACTCCTTGCCTTTCCAGGCTGTGCTTGCCAAATAAGTGGCAGGACAGTGTTCAGATTTTAAAATAAGTGCCTGGACGTCGTCCACATGGGCGGAGTTTATCAGGGGCTAGGGGGACTAAGCCCTCCAAGAAGGCCCAGACTGCCCCAGAGTCAGTTTTTTCACCATGAAAATGGTAATTTTTTCTGAGTCCCCCCCCCCAAGAAGGCCCAAACTCGAAAATATATTCGGGGAAAATGGCTCTTTTGACGAAACTTCCAAATCAAATGACTAAAAAAGAGACAATAGTATGGTTTTTACGAGATTTCGGGCAAATGACAAAAAAGGTCATCAACTTTTTCGGGCAGAGAAAAAATTTTCGGCACCGCTCGATCTCGACTAAGTCTCAGTTCCAAACAAAGCCCAAATTTGAAGCCCCTCCCCCCAAGAACGGAACCCAAACTCCGCCCATGGTCGTCCAGTCGCACTTTAAGCCCTGGATTTAAGGACTTTGGAAGGTTCAACAAACTGAGACAAGAAGGCTTTGCTGTACAAGTAATGGCAATAATTATACTAATGAGTAGAGGTCAATGCAGCAAGCTCGGACAATTTGACCAGTACAGCCTTGACCATCGGACAATTTGACCAGTACAGCCTTAAAAATTGAGCGTCCGCGCAGTTTGACCAATATAGCCTTACTTTTTCAAATTCATGGAATATCCAACTCGGTATAAAGACAAGATATTCCAATATAAAATGGTTTACCCGAATAAAACAAAAACTGAATTACGAAAAATCGCCAGGCAGCTCGGCTTGGTTGCAAATACAACAAGACTGCTGAGATCGGAGTTGATTGTTGTAATTGATGTCCACAACCGCGAATGCTACGACGATGAATGTCCATGCAAGTATCCACGGCCGGATCGACAACAAGGGCCAGGCGAGACCATCGTCGTTCGTCGTCGGCGCAATGGCAACTCACCCCCGAGTGATGTTAGTTTGATCGACAACGAGATCATCGCCGTTAATTGTCAATGCAATGGCAACTCATGCCTGTGTGATGTAAGGGCGTGAGCGGACTACGACGTAGATACGGGTTTACAATCTCACAAACGATTTTACACCGTTGGTTTATAATCGTTTTTGGATCAATCGAATATTATTATTTTTTTTTCTCTGGCGTATAGAAAATAACTGAAAATGGAATATACAGCTCGGCCTAAAGACAGGAGATCCCAATATAAAATGGACTACTCATCGTATAATCTGAAAGAATTACGACAAATTCCTAAACAGAGAGGACAAAGAGGATACTCGAGTTTGCGAAAAGCGGAACTCATAGCGTTCATATTGCGGGGAGATCGACTAGGCGCTCGGGCTCAGGTCACCAAAGCACCAGCGCATACTCCCGCCACTGTACGAGAATTGCGAGAAATTGCGAAAAAGAGAGGACAAAGAGGATACTCGAGATTAGCAAAAGCGGAACTTACGGCATTCTTGTCTAATACTTGGAAATTTTTGAACACGGGGAAAAATAAAATAGTTTTTTCGGATTGGCTGACTCGCGAGATTAGTGAGTTACCCCCTCAAATAAAACCGCCCATTCATAGGTTCAAACTTCGAGAGACTGCGACGGCTATCAGAGGGTTTACAAAAAGATACACGATCGATGGCGACAACGGGATCGATGTTGCAACTTTTCTCAAGGCTGTAAGACCGCATGTAGTTAGGCTGCTAGGGAAAATTCGCGGGGTAAAAGTTCAATTCGATCTCATGTGTGTAATGGAGAGAGTAGATATGAAAACCGGCGAAGTAGTAACGGCTGAGCCTAATTTCAAATCAAAGAGTGATATTATTTTAGAAGCAACCGATGTGAGAGAAATATATACCAACGCAGCGGATAAAATTAAGGAGAGCATGGCAAGTTTTCAGATGCGGGGGAGTAATTGGAGATTCAAAACCGTTTTGAAGTTGGATATCGATACGGTGGTATATAAACCGCTGAAAGGTAGTTCTTACATTCCGCTTCCAGATTATTTAGCGAATAAAAAGGCTATTATTAATATGAAGAACAAAGATGGAGAATGCTTCAAGTGGTGTGTAGCGAGGGCTGTAAACCCTGTTGAAGAACATCCGGAGAGAATAACGAAAGAATTAATTAGACAGTCTGAGGAACTCAATTGGTCTGGTATCGAATTCCCTGTAGCAGCGGATGCTAATGTGTTGAGTAAGTTTGAGAAAAATAATAATATTAGTATTAATGTTTTTGGTTACGAGAAAGAAGTGAATGTATTTCCACTATATATATCAAAGCATGAGAATGATAGGTGTGTAGATCTATTACTCATTTCTGATGGAGAAAAGAAGCATTATTGTTGGATCAAGAATTTCAACAGACTGATGGCGGTGAAAACAGAACATACTACTACATCAATGTACTATTGCAAAAGATGCTTGATAGGATTCAGTAGAAAAGAATCGCTTCACAAACATACTGAGTACTGTTCGCAGCAGGACGCCCAACGAATAGAACTTCCGGAACCTGGGACTATGCTAAGTTTTACACATCACTATAGAAAGATGCGTGTACCGTTTGTGTACTTTGCCGATTTTGAATCGTTCATCAAACCTATCGGTACATGTCAACCCGTTCCTAGCACGTCTTACACCAACAAGTATCAAAAACATACACCCAGCTCGTTTTGTTATCACATGAAATGCTTCGACGATGATGTTTATTCCCAAGAGCCGGTGCGGTTTACAGCTGAAAACGAAGACGATGATGTTGCACAGTTATTCATAGACTCTATCGAGGAAAATGTAAAACGGATATACAACCAGTTCAAATTCCCCAAGAGGATGATATTCGGCAAAACTGAACAGAAATGTTATGATGAAGCTGTCAACTGCCATATCTGTGGGGGAGAGTTGCGTGAAGATCGAGTTCGAGATCACTGTCATTTGACTGGAAAATTTAGAGGCGCCGCTCACAACCTTTGTAATCTGAAATACAAAGTCCCCAAGTTCTTCCCTGTCATATTTCACAATTTGAGCGGTTATGACAGCCATTTATTTATCAAGAAATTACGGGGTAAACACGGCGAGAAAATCAAATGCATTCCCTGTAACGAAGAAAAGTATATCTCATTCAGCAGAGAGGTCGTCGTCGATAAGTTTGTAGACGCAGATGGAAAAGAGAGAGAAGTCAAGCGCGAATTACGTTTTATCGATAGTCTTAGATTCATGCAGACGAGTCTCGACGCGTTATCGAAAAATCTTCAGAAAGATCAATGCAAGAATTTAGGGAAATATTTTGAGGGAGAGAAGCTGGATCTTTTACTCAGAAAAGGCGTTTACCCATATGATTACGTCGACGGTGTTGAAAGATTAAACGAAACCGAATTGCCGCCGAAACATGCCTTCTATTCAAAACTAAACGATTCGGGTATTAGTGAAAAAGATTACGCGCACGCGAAAACGGTATGGGACAAATTTGAATGCAAAACATTACGCCAATATCACGACTTGTACAATTTATCGGATGTTCTATTATTAGCGGATGTGTTCGAAAACTTCAGAGACGTCTGTATGAAGAACTACAACCTAGATCCTGCGTGGTATTACACTAGCCCTGGGCTTTCTTGGGACGCGGCGTTGAAGACGACTGGTGTAAAGTTGGAGTTGTTGAGCGACTACGATATGTTGCTGATGATCAAGCAGGGAATACGAGGGGGCGTCAGCACGATTTCACATCGATACGCGAAAGCGAACAACGAGTACATGGGGGAAGCTTTCAATCCCACCCAGCATTCAGTATTCATTCCATACTTGGACGCGAACAACTTGTACGGATGGGCGATGAGCAAGCCGCTACCGACTCACGGGTTTGAATGGATGAACGATGACGAATTGAATGATTGGAAAAACATTACCGAACGAGATGGAGTGGGATGTGTGTTAGAAGTCGACTTAGAATATCCAAAGGAATTGCACGACCAGCATAATGATTATCCTCTAGCTCCGGAGAGTGTAAAACCCGCGGGATCGAATGTCTCAAAACTAATTCCAAACTTGAACGACAAAAAGAAGTACGTCGTTCATTACGAAAATTTAAAATTGTACGAACGTCTCGGATTGAAAATCGTAAAAATACACCGAGGAATAAAATTCGTGGAAAGTGCCTGGCTGAAAAAGTACATCGATCTGAATACCAACCTGAGAACGGAAGCTACGAACGATTTTGAGAAAGACTTTTTCAAGCTGATGAACAATAGCGTTTTCGGTAAAACAATGGAAGCTATCGAGAATCGAGTTGACATACGATTGGTGAGTGATGAGAAGGAAGCTATCAAGCTAGTCGCGAAAACAAATTACGACAGACGAACTATTTTCGACGAAAACCTCATCGCCGTTCACATGAAAAAGACCAAGTTGTTTTACAACAAGCCGATATATCTAGGGATGTGTATATTAGACGTCAGTAAGACGCTCATGTATGATTTTCATTATAATTACATCAAGGCCAAGTACGGAGATAGGGCCAAGCTATTATTCACCGATACCGATTCTTTGGCGTATGAAATTAAAACGGAAGACTTCTACAAAGATATTTCCTCCGACGTCCAAAGTATGTTCGATACTTCAGACTATCCGAGCGATCACCCATCCGGCATAGAAACGGGTGTAAATAAAAAAGTGGTTGGTATGTTCAAAGACGAGGCCGCGGGAAAACAGATTGAAGAATTTGTCGGACTGCGATCCAAGTTGTACTCTTACAAGATGGCGGGTGAAGACTACAAGAAATGTAAAGGCGTGAAAAAGAACGTCGTCAAGAAATCAATCACTCACGCAGATTACAAAGACTGCGTGTTTACGAAAAGACAACAGTCGAGAGCGATGAACGTCATTCGATCCTATCGCCATGAAATTTACACCGAAGAAGTAAATAAAATAGCTCTGTCCGCCGACGACGACAAAAGAGTAATAATGGACGACGGAATCCATACCCTAGCCTACGGACACTACACGCTGAAAACTAAACAAAATAAAGAATAATTTACACTAATATAAAATGGATGCGGCAAAAAAAATGTGCTCTAAATGCAAAATAGAAAAAAGCTTGGACGAATTTCACAAAGATAACTCACAGAAGAGCGGGTATTACCCCAGCTGTAAAATTTGTAAAAATGCCAAAGTAAAGGAGCTTGCACACAAATACGCAAGACAGGAAAATAGGGAGACAAAAGATACAAAAGTTTGCAGCCGATGTAAGATTGAAAAGAACATTTCGGAATACGTCAACAATCGATTTCAAAAAGATGGAAAGGCGAATGAATGCAAAAATTGTAGACATAATTATTATCTAGCCAACGCAGAAGCTCGAAATAAATATCAAAAAGCGTATATTACAACCCGAAGGCAGAATGACCCGGAGTTTAAATTACTAACAAATATGCGCTGTAGGCTTGGCGGTGCACTAAGAGGCAAATCGAAATCACAAACGACGCGTCAACTTATCGGCATTGACTTTGAAATATTCACCAAATGGATTCAGTTTCAATTTGACGAAGAAATGACCATGGAAAATTACGGATCCTATTGGCAAATCGACCATGTTCTACCCCTATCTTCGTTCAACTTACTCGATGAAGAAGAACTCCATAGAGCCATGAATTGGGTGAATTTACGCCCTTTGCTACCGCTGAAAAATTTGCAAAAAGCGAGCAAAATAGATCGTTGGTCATATATTATGCAGGAAGTAAAATCTCATTACTTTTTGAAACATTTAGAAAATGAGTTTTGAGACATACAAAAACATAAATGTTGAAGGCATAGTTCTACCAAATACCCCTCTGTCAAACATACAGCTGATCGATGCCGCGAAAAAGCTCAATATCCCTAATTTCCGGGGAGTATTTCTCAGAGACGAGCTGCCGAAGAAACCTAGACGGACTGAATGCGGGATATTGAATCTAGACGATTCTAATGGAACCGGCTCGCACTGGGTCGCTTTTTTGAAGAACGGCAAGGATAAAATATATTTCGACAGCTATGGCCTGCCCCCTCCTACAGAACTGGTAAAGTATTTGCAGAGTCCTGTGTACTACAATAGCGAACGCGTACAGCCCGACAACGAAGTGTTTTGCGGCCATTTATGCCTGCACGTCCTGAAAAAAACATGCAAAGATGGGGCGACTTTTCAAGAAGTTATAAACAGCCTGCACTGAAAATTATATTCAGATGTAAAAAATGCCTGTTGATAAATTTGGACATACGGATTCAGGATCTACGCAGAGAGTAATTGCTGGGGGAGTTACTGAAAGTCAAGTAAATAGTACTTTTCTAAGGCTAGATGGAGCAAACCCAGCGACCGGCGATCTAAATATGAGTGGTCATACTATTAGAGGACTGCCTACAACGAATACAACGAATACAGCGAATACTCCGGAAGCGGGGATAGATGAGGCTGTGAGTCGGGGGCAGGTAATAGATTTGATGCGGAATCACGATGACGTCCCGACCGACAATAATCATTTGACGAATAAGAAATACGTCGATGAACAACTTACTTCGAAAGTGGCGGCGGTAGTAGGACCCGCGGTTAGCGCTTACAGTTCAACTCAACAGGCTATACTCGCTAGAACTCACACTGCAGTTACTTTTGACGTAATAAGATGCGGTACCGCAAGACACGGTATTGAACAGGGTATCGGAACGACTTCTTTCTTCCCCAGTAAAGCCGGGTACTATATCGTTTCGGCGTACATAGAATTTTGTAACAATAGTAATAACGCGTATGGTACTGTCCACCTGTATAAAAATGGGACGTCGTACATGCAAATTGCGGGCGGAGGGAGTACGAAAGGGTCGCACAACCATTCAATCGGTAGTAACATAGTTTTTCTAGACGAGTTTGATTACCTCGGCATACACGCCTTTTCATCCATCGCTACGAACATTTTGTGTCGCGACTTTTCTGCGGTGTTCTTACGGCCCTAATTAATAAAAATTATTATATTCAAAATGCCTGTTGATAAATTTGGACATACGGATTCAGGATCTACGCAAAGAGTAATTGCTGGAGGTGTTACGTTGTCCCAAGTAAATAGTACTTTTCTAAGGGTAGATGGGGCA
Organism: Lumbricus rubellus; assembly: GCA_945859605.1. Classification (NCBI taxonomy): domain Eukaryota; kingdom Metazoa; phylum Annelida; class Clitellata; order Crassiclitellata; family Lumbricidae; genus Lumbricus; species Lumbricus rubellus. The sequence goes on along the minus strand of OX243812.1, from coordinate 26,403,282 downwards.
AATCCGGCGACTGGGAATCTAAATATGAATGGCAACTTCATCAAAGGCCTGTCTGTAACGAATAATCCGGATGCGGGAATGGATGAAGCACTAAGTCGGGGACAGGCTATTGCCCTAGTCGTTGATAAAATCACTAATAGCGCCGAGTCTACCAGTATTAGAGATTACGTTTCGGGTATGAGGGTATCTCCGGGTAATCTAGTGAGAAATACGGCGAGCGGTATTATATATAGGTTCGAAGGAACGGCTGGAGCTATAACAGCGGCCCCAGCATTGTCCCCGAATTGGAGACCTACAACCGGACCGGCTATTTGTGTGTTGAGAGAGGGTGAAGGTGGAGCATCCGCATTCGTAAGTGGTGGCGCATTCTCGGGCACATTTGCAACGCATGGTGGAGCATTCTCAGGCGCATATGTAATGCACCATCAATTAACGGTCGCTGCTATCAATACGGATTCGGCGTATACGACGTCCTTGGGCTTAATAACTATTCCTCGTACAGGCGTATATCGACTTAGTGGATTCGCGAATTTCTTGATAGGAAATGACAGTCCGAGCGAAAAAAACATCAGGGTTGCGTATGTCAAAGACGAGATACATAATAACGAACTTTTTGAATACACGGTGGGTGAGCAAACAGCCGACATCAGAGTATCGCTCGTATTACCAACCGTCGCCATATTTTTCAACGCCAACGATAAGCTCGGTATGAAGGTATCTTCTGTCCTATCCGGAAACACTCCAACAGCCGGTCGCCTTCTTCTCAGGGCCGGAGCCGGATTGCAGGTCGAGTTTTTGTACTAAGTCCGTATTTTTATTCGTTGATACCTATCGTCCGAGAACACACGATAGGTATCTACAAGTCTCAAAGTCTCATTATTCAGAACTGTCACCGACCATTCTTTCATGAACTTCAATATACCACGCTCATTTTCTGTCCGTCCGATTGAAACCTCAGTAACTTGTCTGAAATCACCATTGCGTACGCTTCCGTATTGGCTGGCGGCGCCGTATTGAACGTGCCTTTGATCTGGATATCAACCACCGATGACTTCAGACGCTCGGATTGCTTGCTCACGTCAAACACCATAATCGGAAACAGATCTTTGAAGTCCGAGGGCGTGATATTGCATTGTGTCATTATTTCGTCCATTCCATAGTATTTTTCACTAAACGTGGCTGCTGCTCGGTACGCCCGCGAGAATTGTTGATTCGGAAATGATAGATTATAGTCGACAACCGGATATCGGTCCTGGTTCATCATCACGAACATGTTCTTCAGATCGCAATGATCGAAAACGGATGGATTGTGTTCTTGATCGCCGCTTTTGTCGGTTTGAAAACCCAAGATGATGTACCTAGGTTTCTCAGGTAATGTCTTGACGCTAAGTCTCCAACTAAAATTAGTCGACTGTGCGACGGAGGTGGTATCGCATTGACGGGCTCTGTACGCAACTGGCAACGACGCTTTCGATTCGATCGTTTTGTACAATTGCATCTTCTCCATATCCGCGGGAATAACGTGAGGCATGAACCATGAGATTTTATCCAGCCTGACTTTCCCTGCGCCCGCGGCGGCGAGTCTAAAAATCGCGTCATCATCGGCTTTACGAACCAGAGTTAGCGTATGTTTCACACCAAAAACAACCTTGTCGTAATCATCGCAAAATCCGAAAATATGCTTCAATGGAACTACAAAGCTGAAAGTACCTTTGGCATTTGGTTTTTGAATTATATACGCCTGTCTCACGGCGAAACCTTGATTATCCGCGATAACTGCCGTCGCCCCGCTGTCCTTGTACCACAACTGATTCAAACCTTGAGCTAGTTGAAAATCATTCGGGTATTTGAGTAATCCGAGCATCGTCGTTGCTTGGCCCGGGTAAAATAATGATTCAATTTCCTGATTCGATAGGGCATACGAAATTTGACTGAAAAGATGCATGAGCCCATTATTCGTAAGAGTTGCTCCATCGGCATCGGCGTAGAAGGGGTTGATGTTGACCGTCTTCATCAATCTACCCTCGAACAGCAGGTAAGATTCTGCTGGATGACAAAATAGATCTTGAAGTTCGATGTTTATTCTAATCTCGCCGGAGGTGTTTAGATTCGCCCCCGATATCGGCTCATACTCGTACCATTCGTAGCGTTCGACGCTTTCATCGCTCAATGGTTGTTCGGTAAATCTCAGAATTTCAGATGATTGCATTTTTACTACTACGCGATAATATTTTTTACGCGACCTTCATTCCGGCGCCGTTTAGCGAGCGTACTAAATCTTGTATCGACATGGCGCCGTTCTTCTTCAGGCCCTCGCCCATCATCAGATTATTAATATTTGGGATATTTGGGATACTCGAGGTCAACCCGACGCTACCTACGCTACTCAGCCGATCTAAAATTTGCCTAGTTTCTGGCGTAATTTTCTTGGAGGTGGGAGTAGGAGCAGGAGTCGTAAACAGTTTAGTCACTGCTTTGTCTACTAATCGTTTGCCAGCGTCGATTGCAGTTGTTTTCCCAACATCGATGGCCTTTTTCCCAATTTCTTTCGCCGCGTCTTTTCCCGCGTTGAGAGCGGTCGCTGCTAATTGTTTGGCGGCGTTCGACGTTACTAGTCGTTTGAAAAATCCCGAAATTGTATCGAATATTCCCGATCCTCCGATAACGTATTGTTTTCTATACCTCCGTCTATTAATGACTTGCATTTTTTCTGCATTTTACAATGTCATCATTATATTTTTGTAAGCATCTTTACTCAGCACTTCCTGCCTCAATAACGCGTCGCACATCGCCACGATCTCGTTTCTCACGCCGGTATTGCCTGCTTTGAAGCTTTGAAATCGTAGTTCTAGCTGTTTCGCTAATACGTTTGGATCTTCGGAAATAACGATTACACCGCCCACGCCTTTACCCACCGCATTACGAGTCCTCTTTTCCCATATCGGTTTGATAATTTCCCGATATTTGACGCTCGCAGATGCCTTCGGTTTGTTAGGATTTTTTGGCTGTCTGATAGCATCCGTCGCGAGTAGAATCTCGGCGTAATCGTCTCTATCATTATTATCGTATATCGACGTGTTCGGCTGTTTCATCGTCAACAACTCCCAAAGCCCCGGTGTTCCGCGGTAAGTCTTATTTCCAACCGTCACATCGTCCCCTTGAATAAAAATCGGAGTATCGCCGATGTAGAATTGACCATTTTTCGATCGTATTCCGAACGTCGTGTCTACAATTTTTCTATCGGAGGCGTATTGATGAAGGTACTTGGTAGCTACATCACCTAATTCTAAAGTTCTAATATCCTCAGTCGGATCATCGCTATACGCTTCTATCGAGGGATACTGAGGAAATTGAATCTTCAACGACGCGGGTAGCGTCTGTAGTGCGTTTGTAGTAGCTACCGAGTTTTCTTTGATGGCGGATAGTAGCACATTTTGCTGTTTGGAAATTGCGGATTGCGAATCGACGATAGGCTTGTACAGCTTGGTTAGTTCTTGTTGCAGCCCCGAATCCCCCAATCTCTCCGATAAAAAGTTCTGTTGAATATTCTTCTTGGATTTCAGAAACTCTTCGACTATGAAATTTCTTTTCGCCGGGTCATCTATCTTTAGAAACGACATTTTTAATAAAAAAATTAATGTTTTGCGACGTGTTTTTCGACATGTTTTCCGACGTGTTTTTCTACATGTTTTTCGACATGTGTAAAAACACAAGTTAGACGTATTTTCAGACATAGCGACATAGGTCTACATAGGTCTACAAAACTCTACATGACTTCATACATGTTCACGTTAGTCGTCTTTCTACTAGATTCGGTATTTTTCTCAAACATGCTTTGAAAGGACTGCCTGACTTCCTCTCTTCCCCGATCGATGAGTGATTGTTTCGTTTCCTCATCCATCGCGGCTGCCGCAACTTTCGACTTACTTTTGATTTCTTCTTTCATGCCATTGAATTTTTCAATCTCGCTTAGAATCAGAGAATATTCCTCATCTGAAATGTGATCATCCACAAGAGCTTTTGAAATATGGTCGCTGATCGTGTTGAGCTTCGCATCAGCTAGCGTTTTGATCTTTTCATGCTTCTCCGCCTTCAGGGCGAGCTTTTTACAGATTCGGCCGCCGATTATACTCAATAGCCCCGCACCTAGCGCTGTCCCTTCCATAGCGATGGCGATGGGGGTTGCAATTATGGTGGCTAGTACACCGATTCCCGAAATTCCGAGCCCCATCGTGGCCGCTATGAGGACGTTGTCTACTATGCCGATTACGCTCACACTTCTATGATACTTTTTACTCAACGTTGCTCTTTTGTCGCGTTCTTGCTCGATCTCCTTTTTGATTTCGCTAATCTTCTGAAGCCGATACGTTTGTGCAGACCCTGCGGCTATTTGTATTTCACCTTCCGGCGCGGAGGGTGTTATATTTGTTAGGTTTGGATAGAGTTTGATGCCTTCGTATTCCATGCGTTTATTTATTAGCAATATATATATTTTTTTACCGTTGATAATTTACACAATAATTTACACAGCATAGCGAATCTCCTTCGTTTATCGTTACTGCCGAATCGGAGTTGTTTTGAATGGAAACTATGATATCATCAATCAAATCTTCTGAAATCACTCCGTCTAGTAAGCTACATCGTCGTTCCTTGATACTCTGTCTGAGGGAAACGAGGCAAAGACCCGCCGACATTTCTACACCGAGTCCAAGCCTTAGCATATTTGCCGCCTTTGGTTGTATCGTAATATCATTTTGCGCAAAAATCTCCCATCGCAGGCCGCCTAGTTGCCTCACTGGGACGCGAGTAGCACCGCTCGTAATCTTCCAAAAGACTGAAACGGGCTGCGTTCTAACCTCTACCGGTCTAGTTGGTTTAGTTCCAAATTTGTGTATTGGTCTCGACATTTTACATATGATAATTTATAATATCATGCCGAGAATCGGAATGTTTCGAAACGGCGAGTTGGGGCCGAGCAAAAGTCCTTCGCCACTCACATAGCCCGACCCTGTTTTCATGTACAGCCCGGACCCCATTATCGATGCGCCTTTTTGCCACGGAGACAAGTACAAACCGGATCCGGCTGCTCTTATTTTGCACGCTATGTCGCCTTTCTTGACATACATTACACCCGAACCGCTGATTTTGTCGACAAGTTTCGATCCAGCCGCAGCACCTAACCCACCTAATGCGCCCTGTGCTAAACTAGGCAGTACGCTACCAAGAAGGAACCGTCCCGCCGTCGCTAGAAACGGAAGTATGGCGCCTATGAATCCACCTTCGACTTTTTTGTTGTTCTCCAATTGCGTTTTACTCATTTTAATAATCATGCCAGTTCCTTTTTGGTAGGCTGCTGCCATTTTATTGATTTGCGCCTGGGTGAGAGCCAAAACGTGTTCGCCATTCAAATCATCGTGTGATAGTTTGATACTCACGCCGGTTCCCACTTCAAGTGATCTTTTAATTTTGTCTTGTTGCGCTTCTGAAATATTAACTTTTACGCCCATGTAACGATTCATTTTATTAATAAATTACAAAAACTTTCAAACTTCTCTGATGTGAAATCGAATCGCCAATTCTTCGCCTCGAAGATTTAGTAGGTTCCCGTGTTGGTCTGTGAGCCTCGTTTCCATCGTTGAAATTGTAGATAGCAAAATCGGGAGATATATCAAATTATGCGGCACTTCGATAATCTTGTAACCCGGGCCTACGTTTGGGAAAAAAGAATATATCACGTTTTCCGATGTTCCGTTAGTGTACGAAGACCCGATAATGTCGCTGGTCACTCTCAGGCTGCTTACACTCATTATATTTACCAAGTTCTCCGATTCATTATATCCACCCGAATAGATCCATTTGTCAAACCCTAGAACCTTTCCGATCGAATTCTTTGACGTAAAGTCAACCATATAACCTGCCGCCGATATATTTACCACAGACCTCAGCGTATTGGTGTTTGGTGCTATTGAGATACAGTATTCCCCATTTACTCCGTCGTAATGCCCATTCCCCTTCATGACCCTCTGTATATATTCGTTGATATCCGTTATTTCATAGCAACCCTCTGGAACTTGAATGTTTATCCACGGTGTGTCGGAATTCGGCGAATACCTGAAGACGTTGTTTGTCGCGTCGATATTAGGAAAAGAATAGTACGTCTCAAGGGCAACTAAGGCCATTTCATATTTCTTATTCTTCTCCAGTTCGAGTAGCGGATTAAACTTCGTTCTGATTCGCGTGCTCTTTTCGCTGAGAAAAATGGAAAATGATGTTTTTGGTTCCGTGTTGCAGGCCGTCTTTTCCGTGTTTTCCGATATCTGTTTGAGAAGCGATGATTCCATTTTTACTATACAATACAATTTTACAATGGCGGATCCTCGATTATATAAAATTCGTCGAGTCCGCATCGGTATTTGCCATTGTACTTGTCGCTAGTCAGGTCTAAAACCACGAATCCGTGAGGTTGCTCCCATACTGTTTTGCATAGTTTTCTAAATTCATCTTTCGCCATGTCTGTACTCACGTGATCGTTGTAAATATGATTACAATTTTTCAGGTCTTGTTTGAACAGGCAAATAAAGTTTGCATTTTCTCTGATTGTTTGGCGCGGTAATTTGAAATAATTCTGGGCGAGGTAAAAACAATCTACATTACTATGCCTCCCCCGATTGTAATACGTTTCACATTTGTTTTGTTTTTCCAATTGAAGATCATCGAATATCATCAGGTTCTTCTTTTCGGAGCTCAGATCTCTCGGGTCCGGCACATCGTCGGCGCTCTCAAAGAACTTGGCAATTATATCAGATTTAGCTTCCGAGTTTTTTGCCATTTCTTCCATAACAAGGTCTGGCGACGCATTTAGTTCGACTATTTTGTCTCGATGTTCGAATATTCTAACGATCGCTTCTTTCGGCAATTTTTCTTCGTATGCTTTTTTAATAATGCGATATTCCGGCTGGAACAGAGAAGTACCGAATACCTGCAAGTTATTATAATCCAACCAGTCTGGCCTGAGTAAAAGATTGAGAAGAAGCGTTGTTTTTCCACACGCCGATTTCCCAACTATCAAACCGCGTATGCTTTTGGGCAACAACGGATTATTGAATCTTTTCGAGAGCGCTGTGCCCCAACTCATATCTCTAATCTCCATTTTAAAAATATATATTATTAAAAACGAAATGTATTGCGTAAAATGTAAAAAACAGACCCAGACGACAGATGTGCAGAACACCGTGGCTAATAATGGGAGATCGATGCTCAGAGGTGTTTGCGTCGTATGCGGGAAAACAAAAACTCAATTCGTGAAGGCGTCCGCTGCTGCGCAAGGTGGGGATCTAGTTAGTTCACTGAACGCTGCCACTAGCAACATTAAATTACCCTGGGCTAAATTCCCGGGCGAATTACATCTGCCAGGCCATCAGTTTACTGGTCCCGGTACTAGACTAGATTTGCGTCTGGATCCCAACGAAACGCCCAAAGATTGGAGCAAACCTATAAACAGGGTAGATAGTGCGGCATACATTCATGACCTGGCATACAATCAACACACTGATACGGCTTCTACTAGGAATGTCGCTGATAGAGCAATGATAAACCAGTTGAATAATATACCCAATCCAAGTCTGCGGGAACGCGTAGAGAGGGCGATAGTCAAACCTATTTTGTCTGCTAAAACAAGCCTAGGTTTGGGTTTAAAAAAAGCCTAGAATTACAGCAGGACCTGAAATGGACTAATCAATTAGCGAATGAATTACACAAACCAGTAGTGAGAAATTTTAGGACGAGGCGGGTCCGTGTTGGGGGGATTGACCAGATTTGGGCAGCTGATCTAATCGACATGCAGGCCTTCGCTAGAGATAATGATGGCGTGAAATTTCTATTGACCGTCATAGATGTGTTTTCGAAATACGGATGGATCGTTCCATTACATGACAAGAGTGGGAAGTCTACAGCTGATGGGTTCGTGAAGATACTCAGGGGTGGTCGACAGCCATCGAAAGTTTGGTGCGACAAAGGGAAAGAATTTTATAACAAAAATGTAAAGAATTTAGTCGAGTTGTATTCTACCGAAAACGAGGGCAAAAGTTGTATCGTAGAAAGATGGGTGCGTACGATGAAAGAGAAGATGTTCAAATACTTTACGGCTAATTCAACAAGAAGATATATCGATGTATTAGATGAAATGGTTAGTAATTATAATAACACGAGACATTCTTCGATCAAAATGACTCCCGCGATGGCTAGTATGAAAACGAACGAAAAGACGGTATTTATGAATTTATACGGCGACGAGATTTCAGAGCCTATTACACCAAAGTTTACAATCGGCGATCGAGTCAGAATAACTAGGAAGAAGAACATTTTTGAAAAGGGTTATACGACTAGATGGGTGGAGGAGGTTTTTGTAGTATCTCAGGTTCAATACACAGATCCGCCAACTTACAAGATTACTGATTCTGCAGGTGAGGAAATACAAGGCTCTTTTTACGAGCAGGAGCTACAGAAAACAACTCAAGAAATATTTAGAATCGAAAAAGTCATCAGGAAACGCGGAAAGAAATGTCTCGTGAAGTGGTTGGGCTACCCAGACTCGTTCAACTCGTGGATTAATAACGAAGACTTGCTGACATTGTGAGACGATTATAAACCAACGGTGTAAAATCGTTTGTGAGATTGTAAACCCGTGCAACTCACGCCCTTACATCACACAGGCATGAGTTGCCATTGCATTGACAATTAACGGCGATGATCTCGTTGTCGATCAAACTAACATCACTCGGGGGTGAGTTGCCATTGCGCCGACGACGAACGACGATGGTCTCGCCTGGCCCTTGTTGTCGATCCGGCCGTGGATACTTGCATGGACATTCATCGTCGTAGCATTCGCGGTTGTGGACATCAATTACAACAATCAACTCCGATCTCAGCAGTCTTGTTGTATTTGCAACCAAGCCGAGCTGCCTGGCGATTTTTCGTAATTCAGTTTTTGTTTTATTCGGGTAAACCATTTTATATTGGAATATCTTGTCTTTATACCGAGTTGGATATTCCATGAATTTGAAAAAGTAAGGCTATATTGGTCAAACTGCGCGGACGCTCAATTTTTAAGGCTGTACTGGTCAAATTGTCCGATGGTCAAGGCTGTACTGGTCAAATTGTCCGAGCTTGCTGCATTGACCTCTACTCTAATGATACTTCTGACCGCCGCCATTACTGAGCATTATTTTCGTTTTGGTTTGATGTGCATTCAGATGGATAGTTTTGAACTTTCAGCTAACGATCATGGAAAACTGAGGTTGAAAAGATCTGCTAATGGTGGTCTGTCCCATTACGAGTCACCTGACCACCAAACCCCTCCAGAATTTGGCGCAGCGCCAGATCCTCGAACTGATTTCCATTCATCGGAATTGGCCTACGATGGCCATCCGCCCAGTCGCACTGGATTTGTGGGAATGCTCAAGCAACTTGTACACAGTGGAAAGAATGCGTTTGAGAAGGATGGTCTGGAACACTCTGGTTCAAGTCCTGTATGGAAAGAAACAGGTGCTGTGTCCTTCCTTTCAGACGATGCCTATCTTACAGCACAAGTCGTGATGTCAACCACTTTCTCTATTTCATTTAAGGTAATTGTTCTTAGTGTCAGGGGTGAATTATAACTCAAACAATTGAGTAAGAATGCATTCTAAAGTCAATTTTTTTAGTAGGCAGTTTCAGTTGTGTTTTATTGCAAATACAGCATTTGTAGCAGCTAATTACATTCTGTATCACTACTGATTGTTGTCAATGCCAACATTGAATTCTTATTCAAGAGATTGGGTCAAGAGTCAAGGCTATCAGAAAAATAGCTGATTTTGGACACTGTTTACACATGTATGTATGTGTGTACGTACATATGCATGCATGCATATATGTATATATGTATGTATGTATGTATGTATGTATGTATGTATGTATGTATGTATGTATGTATGTATGTATGTATGTATGTATGTATGTATGTATGTATGTATGTATGATTGTATGATTGTATGTATGTGCGTATGTGCGTATGTATGTATGTATGTATGTATGCATCTACGTATGTATGCAGTTTGTATGTTTTAGGATACTACACTTGCCTATACGATATAAAATGTCATTTGTAATTAGGCTGTTGCATCAGGTAGCAAAACAGTGAGCAGTAAACTAGAAAAGTCAGCATTGGAGCCTCCCCCCATGCGCACACACACACACACACACACACACACACACACGCACGCACACACACACACACACACACACACACACACACACGCACACACACACACACACACACGTGGAGCCAGCCGATGGATTCCTATTGACAGACAGCATGGATGTTCAGAGTGTCCAAGTTTCATGGGTGAAGAGATAACTGGTGACAGTACTCACAGCATACAGTGATGCTGGCGCCAAGCAGTACTTGTATGTAGATGATGCACTTCCAGACAAAGCGTCAAGATGCAGGTGTACTTAGAAATGGTATTCATTGCGTGCCATTGCATGTCAGTTAGTATGTTATGTATACAATAAGTTGGTTTTTTGGTTGCTGCACCGAATTATACTGTAGACTTTTTGTTGTTGAGTTCCTTGCATGCTTACAGTAGTTTCTATGACTCGTTAAATTCTTATACCTATCACATTTACCAAACAGAGCACAAAAGAGTGCCTAATACAGGTAAAATGTTGGATTATATAACAATTATATAATTATGACTGTGTTCATTCTGCAAGAGGCACTATATAAATGTACAGATACAATACAATGCAATGCAATACATTTATGCAAGTATATATGTTTTCAGATGAAGACTTCGCATAGAGATGGTCTCATTCTTTATGGTGTTATGGTTGACAAAGCATATCTGGCCGTTGAGATGTCTAGTGGACACATGCGTTATGTCTTCATCAACGGTCTGGGATCGCATCTTCTGCGCATAAAATCAAGGCAGCCAATCAACGACGACCAATGGCATGACGTCGCCATATTCTGGAACAGCGTAACGAATCACGTTCTGCAGATCGACAACTTCTTTACAGATGCAAATATTCTGTCGACGCAGTCGGAAATGTACGAACTTCATGGAGTATTCTATGTTGGTGGTGTCAGCCACCAGTTGTACAGTCAGTTGCCGAAAAAGGTAACATTGGTGACTTTGTAATGGATACATTGATGTGCAACATGTCTTTAGCGATCTCGATTTGAAATCAAATCTGACTAGATTCATAGTTTTACAGTACTGGCATACTTGCATGCTCGTAAAAATATTGCGGAGTGTGTAGCCTAAAGTGACTGCGCTTCATTAGCTGATAACTTTTACAGTTCCTGCGAAACAACTGTTCAAAACTTCATATAAAACAAGAGGTTGAGATTAATAGCATTACAGGAATGCAAGCCAGATTTATTTTGCTTTTGATATTTGTTGGAGCTATACTAATGAAATTTTCACTTAAAATTTTTGTTCTGTTGCCTTGCAAGTGGTTTCTAGAGGGTTAACAGTCTAAGGGCTGTCTAGCCTCTTGGTACTCTTCTAAAACGTAGTACACAGTTTGGGAACGTGATGCAGAGGATGCTGAGTGGCCAACCATTGTAGTCGGTAGAAATGCGGGCAAAATTCCAGGCCATAATTTCTGTATGAATAAAGAGACCTGTCAAGGACATGGCGCCGGCTTTAGTGCCTGCTCCTGCACCAAAACATGCCATTCTTCTTTGCGCTTTTCGCCTGTCTTTCTGGAATTAGCCACGCTTCACGTCTCAGACAGTCATGTCTTGCTGGGTGAGTTTATAGCCATTCATATAAAGTCTAAGACTTTAGTGATGGCTAACTAACCGTTGGCAGATAGTGCAGTGTTTTATTAGCTTACAATAACTGATTAATAATTAATGATTAATGAGGTTTAAATTTAAGTTTTGCTGCTAATTGGAGTTACAAGAAATTATGTTAAATAAGATACAGTTTTCAGCTGGATACCTACCATTGCCTGTTTACAGATTGATTGATTAATTGATTGATTGATCATTTGAAAGTATTCGCTTGTAATTCTAATGTTGACATGGTTGTCCTCTTCTGGAATTATTTGCCTAGCATCATGTGACATGCACTGTTTGGCGTTTCTTTGCCTCCAGTCTTTTGACAATTTTAAACCATTGTGTTCGACATTTTGTTTGGTTGGATGTGCCTTGAAAAATCTTTCCTTGAACTTGAGTTTCTGCATATACATGTAAGTAAGTCTATCATTACAATTACTGAACAGTACATAAATACTACATATGCAATTGACAAAGTTATGTCAATTAGAAACGCTGTGTTGATGGTATGGCCTAGATCCAGTCAAGCCATGGTTTCCAGGGTTGTCTGTCATCGTTTCGTATTGAAGGCAGAGAACATCATCTGCTGAACGAAAAATTCGCCAGCATTCCAAACGAGTATAGAGACCTGATAAAGCGTGGCTGTGGAGGTTAAGTTTCATGTTTTTAATAGCTCTTATCACAAGTTTTAAATCAGAAAATCATTTATCTGAAGTTGATTGATTGTTACTTAAAGGTCAATAGTTATTTATGTTGTATAGATTAGTATACACTATACAGTCATTTATGATGCAGCTAAACAAAATAGGATTCTGACATGAAAGCATGGAACAGAAAAACAGAGAAAAACAGTTTAAAAAATATAGAAGAACATGTATACACTAGTCTCATGATGTTAAAAGTTATTTTTGTACAGAGCGTTTGTTAGATAGTTAACATTTGTCACTAGAGGAGTCTCTAGTGGCAGGTTTACGCAAGCACGGTCAGCCTAACAAACAAAGCAGTTTAGAGTTTCTGCAACACGGATGCATCTTCTGATGCATCTGGCTGCATCTTCCTCTGGCGGATGATTATCAGCGCCTCAGATTCACATTTCGGTGTGACCTTGCGCGCGTTATAAATTTATTTAATAATAATAATAATGATTAAAATAATGTCATACTACGATATGTCGTCCGAATGATTCTTGACCCACCCCAGATAGTCCTGCATTGTTTGGAAGAGGCCTTGCTATTTGCTATCAATGGAAACCTGTCCTCGCTCATGCTGTAAGTTTGTAAATTTCACATATAAATGTATAGCAATGTGCAAGAAATCTACTTCTGGCTAAACAGGTGCTCTAACTGCCCTGTTGTAAGAAGTTATCACAATGCCAATGTTTTTCAGAGCCAAAGATTACTTGTACTCAGGCGTCATGTGCAAATGGTGGGGAGTGTGTCCAGGGAATCGAAGATTTCTTCTGCGTCTGTAATATGACGTCATTCACTGGACTCACGTGCAGCGATGGTAAGCCCTAATCATAGACATCTTACATTGGCCCTAATCATAGACATCTTACATTGGCCCTAATCATAGACATCTTACATTGGCCCTAATCATAGACATCTCACATTGGCCCTAATCATAGACATCTTACATTGGCCCTGATCATAGACATCTTACATTGGCCCTAATCATAGACATCTTACATTGGCCCTATCATAGACATCTTACATCAATGGCCCTAATCCTATGCATTCAGTTTGGTAGACAGAGGCAAATTTAGGTGGTGAAGGGAAATGAATTCTTGATAAGTTTTCTCTTGTTAGACCTCTGACTTGACTTTTACTTTGACCCTCTAACTTTGTATCTTAGTATCTTGCTGGTATTGGTGATTCTGTGCATTTAAAGATTGGTTCTGATTGTCGTGTCTCAGCCAAAACATCTTTTTCAAGATGGCTGGCTGAGGTGGCCATCATATTGGTTGCAATGAAATTAAAGTAAAAAGATGATTACATCTTTAATAACAAGCAATTACCGTACCGGTTTGGCCTTTTTTTTATTAACTTTGTTTTTTGCGCACTGAAGAAATCCCAAGATTACAGTTTTGCTCTCAGTTATCCTTTGGCTTTAGTCACAAAACCCTGTGGCTTGTGAACATCAAAACCAAGAATGGATCTGTGAAAAAAACGAACCAGACAAAGGGTCTATGACCCATCAGTCCATTGCCCTAGGTAACGAATACAGAGCACAGCGTGCAAGACTTTTGCAAATATCTATCCAGCGGCATAGTTCTCGAATAATTGATTGCCATATCAGGTCGACAGACTGAGAACATGACAACCGCTTGGTTCATTAAATGAAAAAAATGTGGAACCTTTTTTTAGATGAGAGAAGCTGGCATATGGAACGATAGCCGCGGTGCCTGCCATTGTACTGTGCAGTGCATTGTCTTAGAATCGCCTAATTCTCTTTCATTCAGAGTGGCTTAATTTGCAGACAGCATCGCTTATGGTTTCGGTGAGCGTGGAGGAGTCATCCGCTTCCGTTTTCCGGAGAACGCACCTCCGAACACGAAGCAGGACTCGGTTGCGTTTGGCGTTAGTACGTTGCAGTCGGACGCAGTGCTGCTGAGAATCACGAGCGTGAACCTCAAGGATTTAATCGAAATTGAACTGGTTAGTTTGAAGATTATTATACACTCACATTTTGTCTTTTCTTTTCGATGACCTTTGACAATTACCCCTAAATCTTCGGAGCTGGTTATTGAAACAAATTGAGCAGTAACTATAATTATGATGCTCGGGTTTTTAATTGAGTGGAAATTTTGGACAGGTGGTTGAGTAATTTGCGTAACTAGTTGATTATTATTTACGATATTGACTTTCAGTTTATAAGTGATTCAATTAAACAAATAATGATCTTGCTACTTAAGCTGCTTAGTTGATCTGATTTATCTGATTGTCTCGCAAGAAACTGCTCTCTAAGATCTGGTGAAACATATAGTGTTTCTATTAACTGATACTTTTAGGACAATTTCATTGATTTGTCCAAATTTATGGATTATCTGATTGACTGATTGACAATGTTCAATGTTTATTGTCTTCATTCCAGGTTGATGGGTTTGTGTCTGTCAAATACAACCTTGGTCTTGCCAATCACCATCTTGGCGAAATGATTCATCGAATCAATGATGACACTTACCATATCATTCGATTCAGTCGTGTGGGAGCCAGTGCAACACTTCAGGTCGATGACCACCCAATCAATTCGTATGCAGCTGTAGGTAAGATGATTGTCGTTTCCGAAGCAACAGTTGCCGTAGATACCGTTAATATGAAATAGGGATCTTGAGGCTTGCTTCTCTTAGCCATGGCAGCCATTTTGAGCACACTGATAAAAGGGAAGATTGTGCAGCAAGGAGGAGAGATCTGGTTATAACTTCCTTTTGTCAGGGTCAACAAAAGTGAACTTGGACTTCACCACAGATTTAAGACTTTTTTCTATCATTATTTTCAACTTGTTATATAAGAAGTATATTTAATGAAAGATATACGAATGACTAAAGTAGATATATGTATATATTAATTATATATATATATTATATATATATATGCAATGACTTCAGGACATCAGCTGAACATCTTTGACAGTCAATTTGAGATTGAAGTCGGTGCACGTAGAAACCTAACCGAGGGCCGATACGATTTCCTACAGCCATTCCAGGGCACAGTTGTCGGTAAGGGATTTCCAGCTTCTTTCATTTCTCACACCTTTTTATTATCATTGATTTGACCATTCTATAAAGCCTAGGCCTACTTACTCTGTGAACAACGTGAAGCTGCATGCTGTGAGATGAGATGATTCACCTGTAGCTGTTGACAAGAGTTTGCAGTCATCTCTCTCGTTCAATGCTTGCATTTGATTTGCTGTTGGTGACAATGATGCATTCATAGGGATTGTTATCTGTCATTGTGACAGGTCTCGTCGTTAATGGAGTTCGTGTTCTCGACTTGGTTGCTGAGGGAGACAAGCGCATCACGATCGAAGGAGATGTTGACCTTGATATGAAGCCACTGAAACTGTTTCAAAGGTCAACTATGTGTTTTTGTACATATCATATATATATATATAATTATATTGTTACCAAGTAGTATATTGCCTTATTAATTAATTTAGAGCTAATGGATCTGCAACATCTATTTTATACATTACTTTTTGCCTTACAATTCTGACTAACTCCATATAGGTACATGTAGGTCATGTACAATTGTACATTGATTGTCTGGTATTTGTAAAATTGTTGGTTCCTATGATTGAATCACAGTTGATGATGATGACGATGATGATGATGATGATGATGATGATGACGATGATGACGACGATGATGATGATGATGATGATGATGATGATGATGTTACATGCAACTGAAGTTTCAATTGTGGTTTGACTATTAGAAATACTTTTGTATTGTTACAGCTTTCCTCAGGTTTTACCACCTGGATTCAGCATTTATGAGGACGCTACTAACAGGCAATTTCTGGGCAATTCTTCCGGAAATGAAGACGAAGATAATGATGAAGATGAAGAAGACAACTTTGCAAAGGTACTGCAATGCAGCCTGTCACCTGCGTCATCCAGATGTATAACCTATCACTGTTTTATCTGTATATTGTTGAAGATGATCACTTTGGGGGTTGGGGAGGCTGGTGACGCATCGAATAACACACTGGCATGGAGGCGAGCAGACTCGACTTCAATTCCCGAAGCTGTAGGATAGACGTGCTTTGTAGGCTGCTATTAGCTCCACTGTATTGCAGGCTGTATCTTCTGTTAGTAGTTGAGAGTTGGGACAGCAAAGGCAAGGCGTTTGTTGAAGATGATTCTGAGATAATAAATGGACCAATTTATGTGAATTGAATGGGTGTAGTGTTTTATTGTTTACAACTATATGGGGCAATCTCAATTTTCACATTATATCGGATGCTAACCAGAAGATTAAACCTTGCTTCGTCGTGGTAGTTTCTGTTGAACATCGATGACTGTGTGTGTGTGTGTGTTTGTGTGTGTGTGTCGGTTGTTAGGCAACACAAGAAGAGGAGCAGGAAGCAACAGCCGTGGACGACCTAATATTCAGCGGCAGGGACAGATTTGAATGTCGCTACGAAGTCCCTTGTCAGGTGGTCACCTTAAAGACAGATGCATTCATCCTGCCAGTCCTCAACAGACATGTCTTCAGGCAGTCTCTATCAAAGTGAGAGAGACAGTCTTAAACTGATTACCAGATTAGGGCTAATAAATACTTTAGGGTTAACCATTAAGGTCACCTGCAAAGATGGGAGGAAGCATCATCAAAAGAGCATCAAGGGGAGAGGATATTACAATGTTCAATGAATATGTCTGCATGTAAACTTTGTATAATATTACGATAATTTATTATTACGAACATTTTTATAACCCCCTCTTCAGTACAACAATGAGATGACATTTTAGCAGAACTTAATAATAATAATAACAATAATGACAATTAAAATGGCGTCGTAGGCCTGTAACACAGCACATGATGTACCATGAGGATGTCTTCTGCTGTCACTTGCTATGAGTAGAATGCTTAGGCCTACAGATTATAATGCTACCTTTGTGGATCGATCAAATACTGCAGCATGAGGCTGAGCTTTAGCGAGTTCCATATCCCAAACCACATTTTAACAGCACTCACATTATAATGAGAACGTTATCTTGCCACCAATTTAATGTCTATTGTGCTGTTTCCATATTGCACAAAGCATAAGTCAATGGTTGCCTTTTGAAAAATTGTAGTCAAAAATTATAAACCAATTAGAGAAGCCTGGTAGAAAAGCAATAAGTCAGAGAAAGCAAAACATCAAACGACATGGTGAGTTAGCCAGCCACATTAATTGTAGAGTATGTGTCTGGTAGTGAAGCCTATACAGTATATGCAAATTGTGCATTGCAGTGAACGATTTGGTCTTGCATTTATAGTATTACGACAATCAGACCGAAATATCGTTGTAGACGTTACTGTCTGATACCACAATCAGACACTACTGTCTAGACATAAAACTAGACCCTTGTGCTAACCTTGAGAGCCACATTAAGAAAGGCTGCTACATTGAAAAGATGAGCATAAGAAGAGCAATTTCAGATCCATGTTTTCAACTACCATAATTATTGCAGCATTATTATATAGCATGCTATAATGATAGGTATAGTGAAGAGGTTCTGGTGTACGACTGTACGTGCAAGAGTATACTTTGTACCCTCTAGTCTCTCTATCAGTCATTCTCAAGCTCCTGGTAATTAAAGAACTCTCTTGAACTTTCTAGTCACCTGCGCCTAAAAGGAGTGTTTCATTAATTAGTATTTTACAGATTTTTTTCTGTGTAGAATTGCACAAATGGCCCAAGAAAAACAACTCCAAGGGTCTGCCTTTAAGTATGTTAAATATTATAGTGCCTCTAGTTATTTTACCATGTGTTGGATATGCATAGTTTTTAATTGGAACTTTACATAGCACACCAGTAGAAAACCTAATCCCTGGTGCTTTCTGCGCTAGCGTGGATGGTGGTGAACGTCATTATAAACCTTTTCACAGAAGTCTAACACAGAAATTTAGTCAGACAAACAAAAAATTGCATATAACACACACACACACACACACACACACACACACACACACACACACACACACACACACATACAATGTCCAGCCAAGTGATTTTGATCCATAGCACAATATAATCAGTTATTCAGTTTCTGGACCAATACTGCAATGACAATTTGAAACAAAAACTCTTGCACTCCACACGATTGCAGAGCTTGACTGATTGAATGCGGCTGATCTTGCTATATTATGTAGCTTAAATTGTTTTAACATTCCACTGTTGACGCATTGAATACCGTTGAGGAAATCTCATAAGGGTGTGCAGTGTGGACTAGATGCAAGTGCTTGATTACATCCAAAAATGTATATATCTACCTAAATGCTTACTGCAACAGAAGTCAAGCAGGCATAGGTCAACATTTATTATTGATCTGATTACTGTTTTCCATATTATTAAAAAAAATCCAGTTCCTGATTAACATTTATGTACACAGCATATTTGTAGGTCACCAATGCTGTCAACAACAGTAAAGCCTTCTGTCTCGTTTGCCACTTCATCGCAGAAGTGGTTAGATGAGAAGACAGGTTTTGACGGCGCTGGCGCTGGTGCTACTAGAGCTGCTATTCCCTGTGATCCAAGTGACATGGTAACTTGTCGGTTGACTGCTGCGGACAGGGCTTCCACTCCACGGCAATTGTTCACAAAACTGCAGCAGCACATAAGCGTTGCCGCTGCAGAAAATCGCAGCACAACTCTGCTTCCACGTCATGCTTCATCTGAACAAATATCAACGCTTGCCAATGTGTTTCTGTCTCCTCTCAGCAGCAGCAGAAGCAGCAGCAGCACTTCTGAGGAACCAGTGGCAAGAAACAATGACACGTCTCACCATAACAGACAGCGGGCGTCATTTTCTGTAACCTATGATAGTACGCCAACCACCGAAATGGACTTCCAACGAGTGCGAAGCTCAAAAGAACTCGAGACGATTCCGCTAAGCATGAACATTGGTCTGATGAGCGGGATAGCCATCTCAGTCTGCATTCTCATCTCCATGTTGGTTTATGCCGTTTGCAAAAGCTGTCGACTATGCAGGAGGCACAGTGGTGTTACGCTCCACGAAAGCAAAAATTACGAAAAGAAAATCTCCGATGACCACAAGCTAGACGAAACAAATGGGCTCCTGCGAACAAGTGTTACGTTTCCACGACAACGGGATGTGCGAGAGTGGTACGTTTGAGAAACGGACGGAAAGAGAGGCGATGGAACGTGACTGCTTCAAAGGGTGATTGATGAAAGAGGAAAAAGAGAGAATTTTAAGAAAAAGAATGATGGAATATTTATCACCTGAGAGGTTAGGTTCGAACAATGGCTAGACTGGCAAGATCAATAAGAGCATTAGTAGGAATTAATGCATCCTTTTGTATTATATGGTAATGATTTCACATAATTATGCTGTATAGTTTGTAACGAAGTTTACCAGTAAATGTGGGCTTGATGTACACAAAACAACTGTAGCCCAAGAAATCATAACTACCAGTATATAAAAAATTTAATAAATTCAATGTTTAAAGTCTTTGAACATTGCCTTTGTAATGTTCTTACAAGGTAGTACATGAACATGTTGTGACATTACGAATCTCTTTGAAAGTTCAGTACTACAGTGTACTTGTAATCTGACTTTTGGATAGAATTTTTTAAAGCAGCAAGACATTTAAAGTTCATTGCTATGGGTTTATACATGGATGAGGTAAACTGTCTTGTTACACATCTTCAGCAGTCCTGTGAAAATGGTGCAGTGAAAATTTCAATGTTCAGGCAACATGATCAAACCAATATGAAATAACTCATAATTATTTTGTTTAGGCTGAACATTATTTCAAATATAAATCTTATACACCACTATACAATAGACATCTCTGTAACTGATATGTATTATATATAAATATATAATAGGTATATAATATATACAAATATAATATTTATAATATATATATATGCTTGTCTATTCAGGATAATGAAGATATACATGTGTATTGCAAAATATAACTAGTTGTTATTGGTATCACATGCATGTAATAAACTGACTGCTTCATGGCAATCACTGGACTGATTCTGAATACTTTGAATGACATCCAGTTCTAGAGCATGCACAGTTTGTATTCACAGTCATTTGCGGAAAATTCTTCATTAAGGATCTCTGCTGTTTTCTTTCTACTCATTTGACATTTCAAGCATAGACCTGAAATTAACAGAAAAACATGATTTAAAGACCACTTCTGGAAAAGCTGTTTAATTGTCTTAATATTCATTTTCTTTGATGACAAAACAATTTAATTAATTACTAAATAAACTGGCTTTGTTAACTTAGAAATGTGTAGTCCGTGGTTCAGATATTTTGACTCAAGTGAGTGAATGACAGCAGTAATAAAACAAAGTCGATGATAGTTTCGCTATGGACTTACAACGCCTCGTAGCATAAAGATTTCTGCAAATAATAACTTAGTTTGGACCTTATTTGCATTTGGTATTACCCTCGCCATTCTTGTTGTCAACATCCTCACTGCATCAAAGTACTAAGGCTTAGATTATGCTACTCTGATGATCTAACAATGCTAACCAAACTATGGGTGTGTGATACTTTCATAATGCTGTGTCTACTCCAGATTTACCCAGTTTAGGGTGCCTTGGCAATTAGACCAATGGCACTGAACAGTCAGCCCCCTGGACTTTTAAAATTAATTTAGACCTTAAATATTCTCAAACATAAATAGCTATAGTCTGCAACATTTTCCACACCAGCTTTTCCCAACATAATATATCCGAACAGCCACTTGTTCTCTGTTTGTCTGTTCAATGTTGGTTCGTCTGTTGAGGAGAGGTTGGCTACCAGTGATTTCGATGGAGTTAAGGAAAGCTGGTGTGGTAAAGATAGGCCTTCATATCTCGTAGATGCAAGAGAAAACTGCCCTGGTAACATGTACATTGTACAAGGGTGAGGTGACCTATGTAATCTACTAACTGCATGGAAATCTAGTAGTAAGCTAATCGTAGATAATAGTGTTGGCTGTTTTGAAGGGAAATGGGCAACATGTATTCCGTTAAATATTCCGTCCATATCGTTGGAGATCTCAAAATTCCAAATCCATGGGTCAAGGGTCATTGCATTACCCTAGGAGGCTAGGATGCGGCAAACATTGGCATTATCATAGTACATCAATTAGTCCAATACTGTGCTAAACATAAGGAACTTAAACCCAGCAGGGCAACTCGTAATGAATGAGGATTGTCTTGCAATCTGCTTGTTATTGCATGCCAGATTGCCCATTGAAGCGAAATTATCTCTGGAAATCAACTTCAATTGTTTCAATTGTTAAATTGCAAGTCTTTAACACGTTCACCACCCAGTACGAGTTAAATCGTACTGAATCCAGTCATTTAACATGGCGTATAGGCAATGAAAGTGTTAACGGACACTTATGCAGATTTGAATACTGCTACTACTTGTTAATAAGATGTGATGAGAGAACTGACCACTGCATTCTTGTATCGACTGCCGCCGTTCGAACACGTCTTTTATCGTCATCCATCGCTCTTCGAATCTGACGCATCACTTTATCGAGGTGCGGAAGAACCTTTTGCTTTGGGAGATTCAAGCCGAATAAATAGATGCAGTCGAGTGCCGCAATTCGTACGTTCTACAATTAAACATTCACTGTCATAAGGATGGGTGACCCAGGCCAGAAGAATGCTTCAAGGAAAACCCTGTTATGCCGCATCTTTTCAGTTAAGGCTGGCTCTTTTCCAGCCAATGTACCCTGTTATGCAGCATCTATTCAGTTAAGGCTGGCTCTTTTCCAGCCAATGTACCCTGTTATGCAGCATCTATTCAGTTAAGGCTAGTTCTTTTCCAGCCAATGTACCCTGTTATGCAGCATCTATTCAGTTAAGGCTGGCTCTTTTCCAGCCAATGTACCCTGTTATGCAGCATCTATTCAGTTAAGGCTGGCTCTTTTCCAGCCAATGTACCCTGTTATGCAGCATCTATTCAGTTAAGGCTGGCTCTTTTCCAGCCAATGTACCCTGTTATGCAGCATCTATTCAGTTAAGGCTAGTTCTTTTCCAGCCAATGTACATTGTTATGCAGCATCTTTTCAGTTAAGGCTAGTTCTTTTCCAGCCAATGTACATTGTTATGCAGCATCTTTTCAGTTAAGGTTGGCTCTTTTCCAGCCAATGTACAAAAACCAGTGTGCATAAGTAAATTCAAGATCCATTGCTGTAGTCATATTCATATCTGAATTCGTGCTAGATCAACTTGTGCTACAACAGGCACTTAGAGTACTAGTCAAAGCAAAGAAACCAGTTGTGCTTACCATTGATGGCTTGTACAGAGCAAGCGACAAGAGATGATGCAGGAGTTCATCGATGTACTGACTAATAATATCTGGATGAGTTGAAGTCAGAGTATTAATCACATCTAGAGTCGACGTCCACAGATCGGTGTCTTCAAGTGACAAGGAGCGCACCAGAGCTGGCATAAGCTGAGCAAACACAAGCAGAACTGCTAATTTTGTACTGCCTACTATGGAAAAGTCTGCGCATCCTAAATGCTGTTGAGAATATATTACAATCTACATTCAAGACCTGATAGCCCAGGACTAGAACACTACTCGCGACGTGAGATCTGTCGTATCGACGGCTCAGTCCATCATCATCACAATCTACATTTTAACCCTCAGGTCTTGTTTCTACACCTTTGCAAGAAACTCAAAACTGTACTCAAACATGTCTAATTAGCACTATCTGAAAAACCTTCTCTGAGGTGCTCTCTAGATGTCTTCGAAAAACCACTCCAAGCTGCTTCCAATATGACACCACTAAATCATGATTGAATAGGATCAGCTTCAATAACTTAGAAAATCAAAAGCAGTCTGGCAGCAGCTTGATCAGGTCACTTTGTTCCTAAAAGATCTGCCTTGCACTGTGATAGTTTGGATAAAATGAACAGTTAACAGTAGTAAGTTAAAACCTAAGTATAACCACATCATAGATTTAATACGAAGAAATTAGAAAAATTCTCATGTAATCGGGTTGATTAAAGTGATGATGAGCGTGTTCAGTTTCCTTTTAAGGTCTCATCAAGAACTCAACAATGACATCTCGCCTGAACTTTGTATAATCTTGCAATTATTCTGGAACCATTAGACCTTAATTTACCTCCAGCTTATCTCTATCCATCAGTAAACCATTTTCAAGACTATAGACTAATCTTGAATAGGTTCGTGTGAAGCTGTCTACAATGATTATCTGTCCAAATGTCTGTCTAAGCACAAACAAGTAGATCGGGGTACTACATGTATGTCTTACCATAGGCAGCTCTGGTGTGAGCACTTGAATGGGCATATTCCGGATTAGGTAGGAGATTGCCAGAAGATAATACCGTGACTGTGCTAAAACAAAGATAAAAACCACAAGCCCAAGTGTTAGATAAAATTAAATATACTCATAGCATCATTTTTAAAACATCACAGATTATGCTGTTGCAAAAGAGGGTACCTCTCACTCACTATATAATAGACTGACACAGTGGAAACTACTGTCTTGTTAAGGCTTGAAGTGATGCCAATTAATATGAGATGCCTGCTTACGTCAAGTCATAATGCACAAGACATCAATGGTTCATTTTTGCACAACAGACTGAAGTCAATATCATCAAAATCCAGAAAGGCAATATGTAGAAATACCACTTGCCATGGTGCTAAAGACATTATATCAAATTTGAAAGTACAAAATGAAACATAGCAACAAAGGACAGTTCACTAGTAACTTGAACTTCAGTAAAATCTCTATTACCGTAAATAGGTATTGGTGATCATGCACTCATTCTTTGCCAGTATATAAATTAGTAACTAGTCTCGTGCAAGTGTTTAATGCATATGCCTCAAAATCAAGTCACAATCATGTCAATAAATTAGTGTATCATAAATCTCAAAACAGCAATGGTTGAACAACATTTATTTAAGTCCAATATTTGGCTAAATTTCCTGTGGTGCTACATAACTTTACCCATGCTATGCGCCGATGTCCTCCTGCTGAACCAACTAGATCCCTAAGCCATCAAAATTTTTGGTCACGCTGCAAATATTTCAGCGTCAGCCGCCAAAAAAGCATTTAATATGTTTTGTCCACGACAATTTATAAACTAACAGAAATGTAGTTTTTGAGAGAAAAACTGTGCGTGTAATTGTCTTATTTACCATACCATACCATACCATTATTTCTAAAGATATACGAAGTTTTTAATGTTTAGTTAACCTCTGTACTGTAACTATCGGCCAAATATTCTTAGCCAGTTGTATTTTGTAAAATTACGACTTGGGGTCTAGGACTAACCTATGGCTCATACCTAATTACAAGCACACAAAGTTACCTAGATGTAGTTTCCTAGCCACACCAAGCATGTGTATATATTACCTTCACTGCTCGCATGATAGCCATCAAGCAGTCGTCCAAGAGCAAGAACAAAGAATCGCTGTTTATACATTAGTGAAATGTTCGCATGGGATCCATAGCACAAAACATCGTCAAATTCTGTCAGGACAATTCGGAAACCGTCAGCTGAAGCCTCACCCAAGGAAGAACTGCTCAGCATGTCTACAAGCTAAATGAGAAAAAGTACAGAAAAATCATCAGAAATCAATCAGAACTCTGGATAAAGACTCAGATTTGCAGTCTACCCTACGATTGCACCGTAAAAAATCATTTACTGCTAACCACAGTTGTAAAAATTAGATTTACTTTCTTTCACGCATTAGATAAAAGTCTATAACAATTCCAAAAGCATCAAGACTTAACCCTTTAATGACCAGCATGTATTAAAATGCTAGCTCCTCTACAATCTGTACTCAATGCTGCTGCTAGGCTCATTGCCCGTCTTCCTCGGTTCTCACACATTTCTGCATTCATGACTGAACAACTTCACTGGCTCCCACTCTCGGCCAGTATACAATTTAAAGTCCTGATCTTGGTCCTTAAGTCTCAATTGGGTCTTGCTTCGAAGTATTTGTGACCATATACTTCGCCCTCTTTCTGCTACGTCGCTGCATCCTCTTAGGTCCTCTGATCGCCTTGACCTCTTTGTCCCCCGAGTCAGGACCGCCATGGCTCAATCCAGATCATTTGCTTGCATTGGACCCTCCCCTCCCTATGGAATGGGCTTCCCCCATCAGTTCGCTCTGCCATCCTCTCTGGTAGCGTATCATCGTCTTTCTCTCGTCTAAAAACTTGCCTGTTTTTTAGGGGCTGAACGCACTGGGAGCGCTTCTGAAAGGCTCTTGCTGCAAGAAGCGCTTTATAAATGGTCAGATACAATACATATGAAGCCAGTCGTTAAAGAGCTAAGCCACCATAAACATGTTCAATTATAACCACATTTACAAACACTGCACTCTAGAATGTCTGCAACATCTACTTCCATAGGCGTAGGGGACATTTCAGGGGGGGGGAGCAAAATGAGACTTTTGCCCAAAAATGTTTTTGTCGTCCGGCCGAAATCTTAAGAAAAATTCCAGTTACGTTTGCCCGAAAATTCTGACGACCTTTTTTTATTTGTTTAGTCATTCAGCCGAAATCTTCTGAAATGTTTTCACGTTACGTTTGCCCGAAAAATCTGACGACCTTTTTTTGTCATCCGGTACTTTTGCCCAGATTTTTAAAAACCTTTTTTCTTTTTCGGGTCTGCTTGCCCGAAAAATCAGACTTGCCCGTCTCCTATGCCTATGTCTACTTCATTCAATTATGATTTCAAGTAATAGAATGAAGACAGCAATGCCATTTGGAGCAGACCTGATTTATGAACGTTATGAATGTTACCATTTGGAGCAGACCTGATTTATGAACGTTATGAATGTTACCATTTGGAGCAGACCTGATTTATGAACGTTGTCTGTTGTTTGCTGTTTCGGAGAACAAGAGCTTTGGTCAGCCACGACCATAAAACAACGGCTTTCTTTTTTGATTCAACACTGATAATATCTTCTTCATTTAAGATTTTTGTCACGTCCCACTCCAGCTTTTGCAGGAATGAATCTAAAGAGCTTCCTATGCAATAAAATCAAAACAAACAACACATTTTTGCAAGACTGAATCAGTGAATCTAAATAATGGAGCAGACCTGATTTATGAACGTTATGAATGTCAAATTGCTAAAAAGAAACACCGAAGTAATGATGACCTTGCACAGCTTTATTGACCAGCCCTGCAAGACATTTGGATGCTGAATTGCTTCCTGCGTCGTTTGGACAACGAGTGGCCACCTGTTGAAGGCATTGTATCAGCTCTTCGCTCTCTGGCACAACATCCTACAAAAAAAACCGATGTACAGGTAAACAACTAAACATACAAAAGAAATGCAATTATTTTATATAGAAAAATGCAGATCTATAAATGAGCTCTGACAATTACAAGTTATTTGTTTAACTGCAATTAAAAAAACATATTGAAAAGCAATATTTAAGGTAATAACAGACAAGTTGATTCATCGCTGTAGCTTGAATGTTAGCACTAAAAATAAAATATAAATATTGCAAGAGAAATGCGCAATGATGTTGATGATGAATCAAACAGCATCAATAAAAAATGACAATGTCAATAAAATAATGATAATAAAAATAGTAAAACGTGATTATCTCACCTGGCTTTTCACCGAGCACACAACAGCCATCAAGAAATCTATCAGATTTGTCTGCTCAGCTGGAGTGCCAGACTGCAACAAAAATGCTATTAAAATTTCAAACAATATCTCAGTAATTTTCAATCTCAGACCCAATAAATAAAGACCATAGTCTCTGAACTAATCTTAAAAAATCCTCTCACATGTTGGGTTTTCCTCTCAAAGCACTGCTTTTTACGCTATTAAAAAGGCGCTATTACTATCACCAACAGTAGCCAACAGCATAAAAATTAAACAATGTGCACACCATTACTATGAAGAAATTCACAAATATGCTGAACAATGCTCTGATGGATTACTTTGTAAATACACAAAGAATATGATATAAATTTACGATGCTTGCATCCGGCTTATATATTCAATGCAGTTTTAAAAATGTATTAACATAAAAATATCTTTATATGTATGATGACATCACAATAGCGATTTAAATGGCAAGCAAAAACTGACCTGTAAAGGTAAGAATTTTACTTCTGATATGTCAAGAGCGGCAGAGAGATGGTCAATATTTCCATGAAGAAACAACATGGTAATGTTGCTAACAAAAGGCTTCACGAGACTAGAAACAGAAACACATTCTAAAGAATATTCAAATTACCATTTACCATTATAAACGAGCATCCTCTAGCTAGACCGCTGGATAAGTTTGTTCAATACCTTTGTAAACCTTTCTACTTACATTAGAGATTCTGTTCAATACCTTTCTACTTACATTAGAGATTCTGTTCAATACCTTTACCTTTCTATGGTACTTACATTAGAGATTCTGTTCAATACCTTTACCTTTCTACTTACATTAGAGATTCTGTTCAATACCTTTACCTTTCTACTTACATTAGAGATTCTGTTCAATACCTTTACCTTTCTACTTACATTAGAGATTCTGTTCAATACCTTTACCTTTCTACTTACATTAGAGATTCTAGCTGCAGTCTGACGATAATTACTGTAAGCCGAATCTAACCTTGTCGATGATTCCTGCATGATGAGCCTGACCGTGGATGAAAGTCCTTGAATGATGACTTCATGCTGAAGAAGACTGACTGATGGAGGATTGGCATGCTTCATCAAGCAGCCCTTCATGAGAAGAACTTCGTACTGGACGACCAGCCACGAAGAAAAGAACTCCAAACATTCTTCTGATGAAAGGTTATATGAAACGATCCCTTTCAAGCTACTGATACACTTTTTAGCCTTGTCCAAAACTGAGGTGCTCACAGCTAAACACGAGACAAATTCACATTTTAAATAAATTTGCCTCACAAATGCATATCGAAAACAGTAATTTTATCACTGCAAAACTAACATTTTATTTGCCAGCTCAGTATATACCCTGGGTAACCAAAAAATTGCAATAACAATAATCATAAATCGTCTGCCTGATTATAGACAGTTCAACCAGTCTTTTCAAAATTTCTATTTATGAACATTGCCTTTAAAAAAAATAACAATGAGTTTATTAAAAAAGCAGCTCATTGTTAAAGGACGAAGAAATTCTAAAAGATGTAAACAAATATTCAGACGGACGCAGTACAAGTGAAATAAAATGTATGTATGATATAAACTGAACTGCAGAACCCAGAAGTAAGAGATTCAACTAAACAGAAGAACAGAGGACTGATGCAAGCAAGAAGACTAGACATAATATGTCTAGTGTTCTTGCTTGCATCATGTAGTTCAAATATTATGTGAACTACATTTGGTCTGCTAACATTTTTCCTGGAGTTTGTTGAGAAACTGAATAAAGACCGGCAGAGTGGAACGAACAAGTTCTGGACCATTAGACACAGCGCCAAGCAGATTGATGAGGACCGGTGATGATGCATCAGATGTCTCTGTACTATCTTCAGCAGCTGAAAAAACATCCACCATCCACCAATTAGAAATCTTAACAAACTTATCTATTAAAACTTGCAACTCAAGCACATAAGCCATATATAAGGAAGTCAAGTTGAGTTTTGATAAAATTGTATTGTATCTATATTGTCTAGCCTAGTTAGCTACACCGGTAAGCAAGAGCGGCTTACGTCTGTTGGTTGCAACGGACTGCGGTTCAAGCCCCGGGCTGGGAGTTGACATTCAGAGATTTAGATATCTCAGGCTAGCACATTTGGGACGCAGGGGCGTAAGCTGCTGCGGAGCGACCTTGGGCAAGTTGGCTACCCATCATTGTCTGTGGGGAAGGCAACGGGAAACCACCTCACTCATCTCATCCCCGGGTGGCGAAAGCCATAGAACCTGCCTACGGGCAGAGAACCATCATCATCATCTATATTGTATGTATGTATGTATGAAGTTATAAAGCACCTATCACAGTGCACAAAATCTTACCTCTGAGAACTGCTTCAATTAACTTTGGAAGAATGACTGATGAAACAACAGTTGGATAGTCACTTGCAAGATATGACATGCCTGATTGGCACGCTGTGCTATACACAATGCAAACACAATTCACAATTTGAAAACAGCAACCCCAGTGTGCCAAAACTTGCTTCATTGACATGATTATCAGTCTGCAGAGCTCTAAGCTAGAAATCCTTTTCAACGCAATACAAAAAAAGTAAAGAATATTTAATCATAAACACCATCTGACCTACGTGTCCTATAGTGCTATAACTCGAAACAAACTGTGCATTAAAACAGTCATATTTCTTGATACGCGAATTCATCAAAACAGCATCACATTTACGTGTTTTCTGGTTTATTTATAGGACACATTTCGAGAACCTCACAAAGGCAGCTGTCTAAGAAATCTAAAAAGTGCATCTTAACGTCAGCAGAAGATGTATGCATGCATGTATATATGCTAGTTTAATGCATGCATGATCTGACATATCGTTGTGTATGCACCAATAGTACTTATTGATCATATGGACATATCTGAAATGGTCATGTCTAACCCTTTACTAACCGAGGGTATATGATTTCCCATACCATTTACTACACTTCGGTTGGTTAAGGGTTAAGATGACAGATACATACAGAAACACTTTGAAAAATTAAACTCCATTTCAAACATTGCGGCTGAACCAAAATCGATGGAATAAACACCATGAACATGAAATTCAAACACAAAGAATGACAGCACTATTGAAGTACCGTCACATACCAAATTAAATTGCAAATCTGTGTTTCTCACCTAACAAACACATCTGAATTTGAGAGAGCCAGCTTTAAGATGAGCTCTGCAATTTCGCATCTTTCGTCATCCGCCAGCAGAGACGGTAGAGCCATCAGACCGTTGAGACCACGGACGGACCGTGTACGAAGCACAGGACTTGGATCGTTCAAGAACGAAATAAAAAGTCCATGGACCGCATCCTTATGCGGATTCATTGCACTCCTTGCTTGAATCAATAACAACAGAAAAAGTTTATTATTTCAATATTAAAACAAATGAGCGGACTGCTGCAATACTACTACTTGACTACCATTTCAGGATTGGCAATGTGTGCTTTTAGAATGTTGTCCTGAGGAAGTCTTCTTCAAAGACAAAGTTATGCGACCCTGAGACATCGAATTCTCCCAGTCGCTAAATATTCTAAATGTCCATTGAAGGGTCCTTCCAAGACGTTTTAAATTGCTTGGTTAAGTTAACAGCAACCAGAAATTTCATTTACAATCAGACGCCCACTTGTCATAAGACAGTTGAAAGGAATCTGAGAAATCATCCTGCAGGCCATACAGCTGCATGCTGGACACCACGCCAATTGACTATCACGCACCACAAGTGTGATTACATAGACATTTGAATCTAGACAACATCTACTGAAAAATAAAATGAGTCAACAACATCCATGGGTGATCATGCTCCTAGCAGATAGTGTATTGGCAATGCTACCTACTGAAATGTGTCCCGTTTATTACAATCTTCATACTGTATAGGACGGCAGCACGTAGAGTGCTACCTACCGAAACGAAGCGAACTGATAGCATAAAAGAAAAGTTCATTTCAGGACATTTCTCTTCTATCATAATGTACAATTTAAGGATGCTACAGTAGGTAAATTATCACCATGATTCCTGAATATCACATGAAAGCTACAATAATTATAGGCTTTCAAGGTCATCAAGTTTTTGATGCCAAAGAGTACATTAATGCCCTCACGGGTGTCAACATAAATTAATTAAATAAAACTGATTAAATGATATCGGATAAACTACCTACCATCAGCGGGAAGAGGCTCTGCTCGACATGCATCAATCAACGACAGCAGAAGGTCGAAAAGATTCTCTCGTTGGTTTACCTACAATAAACGATAATTAATCATCAGATACAATTTATGACATTCTTCAACAAAAACATTCAATATCCAGGTGGCATATCCTTGCAAGTTTTCATCTAGGACAGGGGTTTCAAACCTTTTTTAGTGGCGGGCCAGTTTGCACATCTTCTAACAAGTGGCGGGCCAGGGTGTCGAAGCTCCTGAGCAAAATTGCGTAGCGATCTGAGAGGGAGCTCCGGACTTGGTCAGCCAATTCCCAGAACATTTTAAATAATAAAAGTGTTTAGTAAATTTCATAATTTTTTCACAGACAACCAACCGGAAAACAAAGATAGAAAGTCTACACAGAGCTGTGCATCTGAGCAAAAGTGACGTCAATAAGAAAAAACCTCCATGTATTTGGTGCTGACTGTAAAATATAAAAATTTGAACTTTTATCCTCTAATTTTGTAATCTTTAGGGAAGGCTACGCGGGCCAGAAAAAAATCGTCGACGGGCCAGAAATGGCCCGCGGGCCAGCTCTTTGACACCCCTGATCTAGGACTTTAACCCTTTACCGACCATAGTGCAGTAAATGGTACATGGGAAATTATATATCCTCGGGCGGTAAAGGGTTAATAAAAACTGTTTAAACTGTTTCACCTGCGTATGTATCTTTACTTCGCGTAATATGACCGGAATGGTAACATCAACTACTCGACAGCTCGACTCGTAAGTTGCTCGGCAGAGAGACGACAGAACACTGCTTGCAAAAAGAAAAATCGACTGCTCTGGCTCCTCCACATACTTCAGGGTATCTACAAACAACAACAACAACATCATCATAACAGTTTGATCGTTCATGATACATTGTTCCCCTAATAAACACTTATTAACAATGAGCCTAATCTTTTACCCGTTTGCCCCGAAAATATCCGCTGAAAACAAGCTTAAAATTTAAAAATGAACGGGTAAAGGGTTAACAGAAGAGATTTGTTTCCGTTTAAACATTAATAATAAATCTAGTAAGTATTATAAGAATAAATTAAATAGTGATGACAATTAAACATCAGAAGAATGACAATAGAGCAATAACAGCAGTAATAACGGAAGTAATTGCATATCTTTGTATCATGCATATGGTTATTTATACACAATTTAAATCCTCTCCGAGACGCTTATCAGTACAGCCATAAAATACAGAGAATGGCTTCAAACGAATGATCTGAGTGTCTTCCAAGAAGAACAGTATAAACAACATTATTAAACATCTTATAAAACAAGTTGACGCATATAAACAAAATTTAGTGAAACCAAGATTTAGAACAAACCTTGACAAACAGCTTTTATGAAATCCTCAAAATGACTTTCTTCCTAAAACAACGTAGAAAATAATCATATAAATTGATATAATATTTCTCAAGTTTTCACCAACATATTTTTCGATTAATAACCATAAGCTAACCAGCATCACCACAACCATTTTCACTCAAACATCACAACCTCTATTATTCATAAACGTATCATCATTTACTGCTTTATTCTCAAGTTTATTTCTTGATTACAGAACCTAAGATAATAATGCTGCAAAATGACAAGATAAGTCACAGCATCAATATCAGGGCTTACATAATAGAGGGCAAGAAGACAGAAAGAACGTCTGGAAAGCTCTGGTGAAATGACAAGGTATATATCTCAGCAAGATGATTGTGACCACCAAGACAGATTAACTGAGTCTCATTACAGTTTAATCAGAGGTGGTTGGAAAACATTCAGAGATCAAAAGTATCAAGAATACTCTCTGCCTGAGAAAGAGCGGAATGGGTGTTGTCTGCACACTGATGTACAATAATAACCATATTACAAGAAGGAGAATCTGTTCGAGGTCGGAAGCATGCTATTATTCATGCTCAGATTTTATCTGGAGTCTTTACTTTTCTGCCCATTGTCATAAGACTTTTCTTTTTCCAGGAGTTCTTCACACGGGGAGCGCCTCTGATTAGGTTGTACTGGTAGAGTTGCTTTATAAATCCTCAGATAGAATAGAATATGTGTGACATTGTATGTATATATAATTTATATATGTACAAATGCGCATCATATAAAATCTATATACACAACAAAGTACAAACCCTAGATAAAGATCGTGCAAGTGCAGTTATAGTTCTCAGAGGCAGACCGTCCAATTCCTCAGTATTACTGAAGATCTAAAACAATTTAACAATTCAACATATTCCATAAAAACGGACACATAATATCTCATTAAAAAACTAAATGAAACAGAATATACATTTCACATATGTGACACAGAGGGTCAAGACCCATCACATGTCAGTCATTGACCTTTTTAATCAGTCATATGCTACGACGGCTCTGCTATAAACTGCTTTTAACAGAATGAAAGTATTTTTTTTACTAATTGAAGTCATACTTATTTCATTCTTTCATCAGTTAAAATTGAGAAAATTGAATAAAACATTTCTATATAATTATTTCTATGATCAAAGTCCTCAGAACCATTGATGGATTTTTATACAAATACGACTGGCAAGCAAAAAATATATTCTGAATCAAACAACTCAAGCGGAATAAAAAATCAAAATACTACTTCACAAATTATGACGAATTCACAGCCATCTGCCGAATTGAAGAATATTCTACCTTCTTGACCCTCTTGCCTATTTCAGCTTCTAGCACAATATCTAGTTAGCGACAAGCGACGAGTTTCGAGCCCCAGTACCACATATATAACATCAACTACTCTCTTAGACAAACTCATTTAACTTTGCAGTACAGTAGATATCTTGCAGATGCTGTAGACATGAGTAGATATCTATTTAAGCCGTAAAATAAAAAAATTAACAACAAATTGATCTAATACATGGAACCTGTAACTACCTTGCTTACTGCTAGTACATCAGCACTTAATTCCTAATTTATAAAATTGATTTACCTCTTTTCTTATTAGAGACCAAAATCCACCAACATACTCTGCGATACTGTTAACATCGTAGGACAAACAGCAAGCGATCTAGAAAGTAAAAACACAAAATAGACACATCTGAACATGTAGGTGTCAATTATTATTTAGTACTCAAAATACACTTATGGATCATTCCACCCCAATTCAACACATTCTTTAGAAAGTTACAGCTTGACCATCTTGGATTTTAAAGCAAATTACACAAATGTTTATTATGGTATTAGAGGAACTATGACATATTTCAGATCAATTTCTTAAGTGGTTTGAAGATATTGAATTTTAAAGACGTCTGTGGTGACCTCGTTTTTGATGTTTAGTAACTCACATTTGCGTTCAAATGGTTTGGAGAAAGATATGATGCTGGCATGCGGTGAGGGAAGGAGAAAACAAGGGCGACCAAGGAAAAGGTGGTTGGACGATGTTCAAGAAACAACAGGAATGAATCTGGAACAACTAAGAGAAGCGACATCAGAAAGAAAGCAATGGAGAAGGCTGGCCTTGTCGATCGCTAGAGTTCAACGAACTGACAGCACAAGAACAAGAACTCACATCTAAATTTATATCGACATTCACAAACTCATAACTTCATTAATATCGTGGATAATTTTATGACATTTTCAAGACAATTAGTCTTTGTTGATTATATTCATCAAGTCGAACGTAGGATTTTTTAAGGCCTTTAAAAATTGCGTGACAGATAAATCCCTTTGGACTTCAGTGATACGTAAAAAAAAATAAACTGCAGAGAGGCGATCAAATGAGCTAATTAATGCTTTTTCTAATTAATAAGATCGGTTTGGCTAAAAAATTGGTCATCGTATTAAAATCTTGAAACCTCTGCATTGCAATTGTCAAACATATAAGTTTGAGAGCCTTTGCAACATTTCTTGAATGAGTTAATTTATTTATTTGGATTTGGCTGATGAAAACACATTAATTTTAAAGAAAAATGGCCAATGACCAAGAAATGGACATGGCTATTCAAACTATTCAAATTGAAATGGCTGGATGTGAGCATTTAAAAAAATCAACAACATAATTGTCTCTTCAACTTCACCAAATTATCAGAAAAACTCATGTCAAGGTCACTGTATGGATCAACAACTATTATTCCCCTGTATAACATGTTTAAAAAAAACTATAAACAGAGCCAATTCTAAGTCAAATGGACACATCTTTTTGAAAAGTGGTCATCATCACTCTCATCTGCATACAAACTGAAATATATACAAACTGTAGAAGTACTGAGCAGGTCATAATAAAAGGTAAGACCATACCAGAGCATTCATGGAGTCCACTTTGGCACTTTCGACATTGGAACTCAGCTTTTCCAGAAGGAGAGGTAAGCAAAACTTTGCAAAGAGTGGAGAAGCGGCAAGACTGTTCTGAAGGTCAGTGGCCAACTGGTACCTTGTGATGGCATATGCGTAATCGGGTGGCTATCAAAGAAAACATGTTAAAGATAACAAAAAAACATACTTTTATGCACTTTGCTTACTGCCTGATGAACATTGACTGAATTTAACCAATCGTTGGAACATGATAATTCACTTGATGACATATTTAAATATAGAAAATATATGACATCTAAATATACACAATTACACATACTTGAATAAAATTTCTTCTTACTCAGTCAATCTCAAACCTTATAAGCAGAGCAATGAAATGTCTTAATCCAAAGTCCTCAATGAATCCAAGAGTTTTATTAAGCATACAAATCCCTAGTCATATAGATATAAAATTTTGATAATTGCAAAAATACATTAAAAAAATTGCCAGTTAAAACCACTGCATAATTCTGAGTGCCTGCTATAAGGAACATAAGAGCAAAAAGAGTAGATATGATGTAGTTCATGATAAATATACGCATAATCCATCTAGAAACTCTTCAGAGAAGCAACCACTAGCGAAGCACACACTTTATTACTTATCAACAGTGTGTCAATAATTATAATGAAAAATGCATGAAGCTGATAGTACCATAAGTAACAGTACAGACAACACAAGCACCTTATATTAAATTAAATTTTGTAGTGTAACCACAAATAAACTACAAGATTTAAGTTAATATCGAAGGTGCTTGTGTTTTAAGGTGGATGAGACAGAAATTTCATCAAACACAAAACATTGATTCATATTTGTCCATTCACAACTTTGGATATGTAAGATGAAAATATATTTACCGGTGAGAAGTCGATCGGAAAATAACAGGCAATAACTTCAAACAATTCTTCTGCTAGAACATCTGAACACACATCAAGAACGTCAAACACATAAAGACATTGAAATTTTCTTCACTGTATAATAACAGAAAAGACAAAGCATTTAAGACAAAACTACAATCATCTTAATTTACAAATTAAAAAACACTAACTAGTCATACATGCAATATCAAAATTGATATAAAAAATGAAAGAAAGAAAAAAGAAATCAATCAAGCATGTACTTTAGAGCTAGTGAAGAACAAAAAAGTATCAAAATGCCTTTAAATTCAATTGCCGATTTTTAAGAAAACAGAATTCAGCTTCTGAATTACTAAGGAAAATATTATAATCAATATTTCATTAAAAATCACCAAAAATGTCAGAATAAAATTATATAAAACATAGATAAATGGTCGCTTCAGCATATTAAGCACATACATCATATGGTATATATATATACACATATATAATATATATATATATCCAATTTTATCCATATATACATTTGTGCATACAAAAGTAAAAAGAATCACAGGAATAATTCTTCAATCAGTTAACATTTTCTTACCAAGTGCAAAATTGTGAGCAACTGAGCGAACAATTGTAAAGATGCAGACGAGATTTCGTGGATCGTGTTCTGAATCAACGACCTGAATGACGCCCACGACAAACTCCGAACCCAGTGTCTTAACGTCTAAACAAAAGACAAAATCTAAACGTAAAACAACTCAAGAACACAAACAACTTTCCTGTACAAGTTTGGAATCTGCGGTCTGCTTCTGCCGACCTCTAACAGTTATGATCAGTCTCTTACTAAAATCTAATCTTTTCCAGATTATTTCTCCAGTAATGCATGCTGTCAGACTTGAAGGTAGCGGTCTGCAACTGCACCTGTACAACAGAAACTATGACGCTTCACAGTTCACTGTAGCACAATTTCAACATGATGGACGCTGTATGAAATAGAAAGGATGCTATTGAAGTTTTCATTAGTATTGCAACAGCAACTGATATCCAGACATCTTGCAACACTATATTTCTGGAAAACTTCCCGTACAACAGAACATCTTATCAAAGACAATGGACTAGAGCAATTTATTTCATTACTGCACTAAAAACATTGGTGCCATAATATATAATTAAACATGCTTACAAGGTAGGCCTTTTCAAAATAAAAATAAAATGATTTTAAAGAAATTAACACAAAATAAATGCCAGAACATTTATGAATCAAAGACGATTCTTGAGAAATTCATCCTGTTATTTACTCTTTTATATTTTCTGATAAATGTACCTTCGAGTCGATTCTCAAGAAAATATTGCAGAATTTCATAGACGACGAGTCTGTCTGTTTGGACGAGAGTTTGAACAGTGACGTGTTTGAATACGCTTCGCAGCATCGACACAGCGACATCACAACTCATCAACGGGTTTTTTGCCTAGAAAGACAGCAGTCACTTCAGAATTATGCACTTTTTATCCAAAAAAGTTTTCACACTGTGTCACAATGATCAGATTAAGCATACAAAAACAATACAACTGTCTAGGTTGAAATTTCAGTAGAACTATGCAAACCATTGGTCTACAGCAGACATGTTGCGTGTAGTTTGAGCAAAATAATCAATAGTAATAATAAAGAGCAATGATTAACCTACCATTGCAGTTAGACCTTTGAGGTTAATTGGAGTCAGCGAATGATGGTCATCGAGTCGAGCACAGAAAAACCGAACCAGTGATGTCACTGAAATATCAATCAACAAATCAATCAGTCAACCAATCAATCAATCAACCAATCAATCAGTCAACCATGAATCTGATTACGCTGTTTTACTATGAAACTGTGAAACAATACAGAGAGATGTTTCAAGATGACTTGAGTGCCACACTATTAATTGCTTACAATCTATGTAACAGCCAATGGTCTTGCAAAAAGGACAATTCGCAATCATACTGGCACCCTCTATTCAAAAGTTCAATAAACAAAATGGCTTCACTTCAGCTGATCATTAAATCATAATGTGAACAGTGAACCTACCCTCGCCTTCTACGAGCAATGTTGAAGGAATCTGGTTGACAACGCTGACCAGCAATGACATTGCCTTCAACCGTATCGCCTGGTCTTTGCTAGTAAGTGGAGCCCTGTACAATATCAGAACCAAATTACGAAAGAATTAATTGAACTGAAATCAAATTACTGATCACCTACTCACAACAAAATACATCAAAGGTACCTGAAAATACATTTTGGATAAATTATGCTCTTTCTTCATCGCCTAGACAATTATACGGATGTCATGGAGGAAAGTTTCTTAAACAGTATAGAATATAGACTAATCAGTATAGCCCGGGCCCCTTCCGGGCCCCTAAAAGTCCCCGGGCCCCTGGGCATTTGCCCCCTTTGCCCCTCCCTCTCGGCGGGCCTGGATGCTACTAAAACACCTGGCTGACAGTGCACATTTTATCGTGCAGTTGAATATAATCATATGCATGCAATCATTGGCACATGTGCTCTCAGAAGGTGCAATTGTGTAATGTCTGCTAAGTCAGAGGTTAAGGAATTCCACACAATTGGGTTGTTTCAGTGATGGACAATTCCAAATATATTTAGTGAATTACGCACTCACCCAAGGGCTTCGATAAGGTCCAACAGCTTTATCTGTCCTGATAAGATATCTACCAATGGAAAATTTAAAAATAAATCAACAGCATTCCTAAAACGTGACAAATGTAAAATTTCAAATTTCTCAGCATCATGCAAAAACTAAATCACGAAAACCAGTTAGTGCATTGAAGTCCTTCCAGAGCAAAGCTGGGTTATACAGAGCTCCAAGTTATGGCTCAAAAGATAGGACAAGGGCAAGAGATGAAAATACCACCGAAACTCTCAATTGCAATACTAGCCAAAAAAGATGGTCACTCTAAATTGGGAAAGTAAAGCATGCAATGCTACTAGAACAACTGATTACATAAGTAAGTATTACTAAGTAATCAGCAAGTAACAAAGCAACCTTATAACTACTTCCAGCAGTGTCAATATGTAACCAATTGCAGCAACACAAAAAGCACACAGATATTGTATTTTGTATCAATAAATTAAGAAATGTAATAAAATTCCATAATGCACCTAAAATGCTTGTGAAAAGTCCTCACGAAATGACATTGGGCAGATGAGCTCATGTGGGTACATTGCAAAGTGTAAACAAAGCATGGCTTCTGCTAAACTGACTTTAAATTGTATTTAGCATGCATTTTTGGCCGTCCACATTTTATGGGTATTTCAATGTTGTTCAGATCTGTGACCATGTTGCTGTTGTAACCAACAATTGTAACTGGTTTATGTACTTAATAATAATAATGACGATTTCTATGGTGCCGTAACACAGCCATGCCGTTACAAGGGCGCCTCACATACTAAACTAAGCAGCAGTACTTGATAGTGCTTCAACAGATGAAAACAACATCGTAATGTAGAGTCAAAATCATTATCAGTCCAAAGAGAGTGCTTCAGGTCACTTTGATTCAATATACGACTAGGTGAAGCAGCGCACGAACAGAAAAGTACGGGGTCAAGAACAGAAACCTTGAGGGAAGTGACAGCCGTTAAGTGATGACTGGTCAGCACAAATCTATAAACCGTTGAGATGCAAATGCAAAGCTGTATGCCATTGCCTATGTATGCTAATTAGCACTCCCGTGACTTGTAAATCAGATTAGCTATAAGTTATAGCCTACAGCTATTCACAAGATCATGATCGCCCTAGTCAACAAACGTGTTTACATGCATCAATATTTACAAAAATCGACCCAATTTCTTTGATATTGATCTGTTGAGCTTGAA
Organism: Lumbricus rubellus; assembly: GCA_945859605.1. Taxonomy (NCBI): domain Eukaryota; kingdom Metazoa; phylum Annelida; class Clitellata; order Crassiclitellata; family Lumbricidae; genus Lumbricus; species Lumbricus rubellus. The sequence goes on along the minus strand of OX243812.1, from coordinate 26,362,887 downwards.
ATAACATTGCACTACATTAGATTTTTTTATATTTCTTACAGATGGTAGTCTTTATTGGCTAGTGTAAACAACAGGAAAGAATAATCAGAATTATGGGTACCCGCTCTGCCCCGCAGATCGTCATCAAGACTTCTACATATGTAGATGCAGTTTCAAAGCCAAGTACGGGTGAATTCTGCAAAGGTCGCGTATGTGCATGAAGCAAATGCAGGAAAGATGGGTGATGTATTTTTGCAAGAGGAGCACAACACAAAGATCACGACTAATTTTTTTGCAAGAGCTTAAGAAATGCAAAGCAAGACACTAAGAACATAGGGTTTTTTCATGGAGGTTTCAATAATGTAAATTTTCTTTAAATCAAGACTTCAGGCTGGCAGAATGCAGCCTGCTGCATAATGCATATAACTAATTTTACAAAGGTTTTATGGGCAAATTCAGTTCATAAGCAACATGAATAAATATTGGGTTTAAACTATAATTATTAATAGTAGCTATTTGTGATGTGTTCTTGTGTATTGTTTCAATAGCATAACTGTACACTGTAACCTGTTGCCGTCTGCCAACCGGATTGTTCAATAAATGAAATTATTGTTATGCATGTAACTAATGCAGATGGCGATTCATGCCTAAAAACGAATTTTCAGCAACTTTTGTACCACCGCATATGCCCTGGCTTGCCCTGCTGTAGTGCCGCAAGTGAGTGTATGTGTGTATGTATGCGTCTCATAGTGTGGCCTTGCTCCATTGATGAAGACCGGCAGCAGAAAGTGTCGAGATATTAAAACATTTTATATCTTTAAAATCACAGCATGTTCGCCCCAAACTTTACTCTAATGTGTAATTAATTACCATCGCTAAGCTCTTTCAAAGCATCACCGGAATCTTCATTTTCCATGAACTTTTCGATCGTCTTCTGTAGACACATGTTTACCTCTGTCGCCATCTTTATTATGCTGCATTCCTTTAAAGACGTACGCGGTAGGCCTACTAACGCCAACTTTCAACTTGATTACGCGCCTCAATATTCTTACAACACGTCGTTTCGATGACTGAGTAGGCCTAAATTCGACTCCACTTGGCGGAAATTTAGGATGCACAAAATTTGTGTAAAGTAATGAACCTTCACATACTTATTTATATCTGTAGGCCTACAAAAGTTTTAGAAGGATTCAATGTCAAGCAACTACCGAAGTCGCGTTGGTGACTTGAAAAATTTTACTAATAATTTTACGTTTTTTTATTCATATTCGTTTATTTTTGAATGCCAAAATAGAGTAGTTAATAATATTCGCTCTACTTTAACATTTTTAGCAGTCTTCGCCAGCATAGCAAGATCTTTTGCTTGACGCATACATTTTCATGGTGCTCATCATCATCATCATCAAGAACCGAGGGACCAGTGCCCGTAGGTGCCCGCTGCCATCCTCATTATTCCTCGCCATTTTTGTCGTTCCATCGCCGCATGTGTCAGGTCTTGTATTGGCGCTCCGCACCAGTCGGTTATGTTGTCCAGCCATTCCTTGTATGGTCTACCTCTTCTGTTGGTTCCCTCCATTCTTCCAAACAGCACCCTCTTTATTTTTCTGTCCTCATCCATTCTACATATGTGACCAAATAGCTCCAGCTTCTTCTATTTTCTATTCATGGTGCTCAGACTCATTAAATTAAATAAATTTCACCTTTGAGCAAGCACTTTGAGTGACTTGTGTAAGAACATAAACGGAATGCTGCATGAATTTGGTCATTTGATGAATGATGATCAGTTGATCACTTTTATTTGATGTGTTGTTGATGTTGAGGTGAGCCGACGAGCAATTGTTTAATATAATTGATGTAATTGATTCACACAACCGGGATTGGAAACTTACTTATGCATAGCTGTTTTTTATGGAACCGCACACCTCCAAGACTGTTTGGATTTCCTTAGTATAACCGCAAATTTGCTAGGAAGCATGAGGGGGAAAATAATCTTAACTACTTAGGTGTTAACACAGTTCTAATGCAACTGGGTTACAGTTGCACAATGCACATAGTGCAATTCAAAACAGCTGAAAGTCTGTCAACAGGATGCATTTAGATTTTAGAGCCATAGATAATAGATTGAAGGAAGTATATTTTCTCATTAGGCAAAAGCGTTGAGAGGGATAGTTACGAGCACAAGGGTGGATTCATCTACTGTAATTGAACGCTTTAATAGCAAAACAAGAGACTGCAATGTAAGGTATTCGATTATACACCGTGATTCAATAAAAACTAAGCCAAATTGTTTTGCATATATCTCTAACACCTGATGACATATCAAGCTAATATTTTCCAAATATCTAGAGAAGTGGACCAAGAATATGATCCCAAAATTTCATGAGAAAAAGTTTAAGGGGTAAAAAGATATGAATATTTAAACTTTATATACCGAAATTGCAGTTTACAAGCAATTTTCTGTCAGATTCAATAAAATGATTCCCTATTATCTCTAATGCCTGATGATTAATCATTCTAACATTGTCCAGATATGTAGAGATTTTGAACTAACAATATGACCCCAACAGCATGATTTCATTATTTAATATAAAAACATGCTCAAAATGTCCTCCTCCTGCTTGCACGCAAACCTGCAGGCGCTGGCGCCAAGCATTGGGAAACGACATCGTCGATTATCCTCGGGTCCAGGGCCCCAGGCCATCTCACACTTCCAACAAGCGTTGCTTCATATCGTTTATATCATGGATTGTTGCCTGCTAGACTCGGTCTTGCGTCAAGCACGCTCCACACTTTTAGTCGACAGGATTCAAATCTGGGCTGTTCGGAGACCATAATGTGGGAGAAATGAAGTCTGGCGTCTCTCTTGTCAGCATTTCGATGGTTTCCTTGGCTCTGTGCATGGGCTGGTGCTATTCTGTTTAAAAATAAAACAGCCTTCTGGGGCTATATATTTCTGAGAACAGGTGGAAGATGTTGTGACAGCAGAACATTGCGATAATATACTCCGTTAATTTTACTCCAGGATCCCTGAAGACCAAAATTGGGAGTTATCAAGCATCGAAACAGCAACGAACACCATAACAGACTTTCTGAAAACTGAAATTTCTGGAGATGACGTTTAAATATTCATATCTTTCTATTCGTTCAAATATATGACATGATATTTAGGAATCCTATTCTTGGTTCGATTCTCTAAATATATGGAGAATTTTAGCATGATTAATTATTAGGCATTGAAGATATAAGAAAACCAGTTTAGCTTGCTTTTTATTGAATCTGACAGAAAATTGCTTGTAAACTGCAATTTATGCATATGAAGTTTAAATATTCATATCTTTTTACCCGTTCAACTTTTTCTCGTGAAACTTTGGAATCTTATTCTTGGTCCACTTCTCTAAATATATGGAAAATCTTAGCATGATACGTTATCAGGCATTAGAGATATATGAAAAACAATTTGGCTTAGTTTTTATTGAATCACGGTGTATATATAATTTGTGTATAGAACCTTTGCAACCTATTTCAATCATACACTGTTCCTGTTTGGCATCTTTTGTATGTAGCTTGTTGACCCAAAAATTATTCATAATTTTCAGTTTAGTATTGCTGTTGTATTCTGTTTGTATTTATGTTGCAGAACGGTTGAAGGACAATATTATAGGACTATATTATTACTGCTGTGATGGCATCGGGTTCAAATCACATTGGATCTGCTACGTGTGATAATGGTAATAGAAACAGCTTAAAGACAATGGGCATGAACACGGCTGCAGCTGACGTCAAGTTTACTGCGTTAATCGCTGATGATTTCAGTAGTTTGTCTTCATGTGATGAGGATTTTCTGTGTTCAGATGACGATCTGGAACAGCCAGAAATGAAGCAAGAGAAGGAAAAAGGTAACACTTTTGAATGCATCAACTAGATGATAAAAGATTAAATTCAATTATTTAAGTTAATGCTGATATTAAATTTATCTATGACAGATAGTAAGAAATATGAGCATTAAGAAATGATAATGTGGATGGAAATGCGAAAGTGGTAAAGCATTTCAATGGGTATGACAGATGACATCATGTTATAATTGTGTTTATACATAATTTCATATGTCTATCTGTATCCAGTTATGTACTGAGTGAATGATTACTAATTATTTATGACATAGGCATAGGGGACATTTCAGCGTTGGGGGGGCAAAAATGAGACTTTTGCCCCCAAAATTTTTTGTCATCCAGCCGAAATCTTAAGAAAAATTCCCGTTACGTTTGCCCGAAAATTCTGACGACCTTTTTTCGGGCAAGAAGACCCGGAAAAAGAAAAAAAGTTTAACAAATTTAAAACTTTTTTTATTTTTCCGGGTCTGCTTGCCCGAAAAATCAGACTTGCCCGAAATTTGGGGGGGCATTTGCCCCCCCCCTAGACCCCCGTCTCCTACGCCTATGATTTATGATGCTTATGATGCTTACTTTTGCTCGGCCACTCAGTAGTCAGTACACTTGACATCACTTATAAACTTAATATGCTTTGTGCACTTATTTGCTGATACCTGATTGCTTATACTTAACTGGTTTGAGATGGGTTGCCAATTTTTTTGTTTTTTGTCCCTATGGACTTGTGTCTGTTGACCTTTACAAAAAATTGTTGAATCTTGGTTTCAGTTACTGGAGGCATCGCTACCTCAAATGCCAATCGCATCTCTCAACATGGACCTGTGCATCATTCTACGACTCTGCCTAATATTCCGTTTGTGCTGAACATAAAGGATGATCACTTTGCTCCTCCTGATGTAGGCATCATCTGCGCATATCATTTCCAGATCTAATATTATTTAACAACTGTGAAATTTTACAATATATGTTTCCATGAAAAATATTGCATCAGACTTTCATTGTAAACATGCTTCAGCATACAGCATAGTACAATTTATGGTTATTTGATTCGGCTGTGGTATGTTATGGTTAGAAAAAGATGTTAAATTGTGGTTTAGAGTTGTTAAATTGAATATTTATTTTATGGCTGTTTATACAATAAGAAGGAATTTGAATGTTTGAAAGATGTCATAATATGGCTTTCGGTTGTATTTGCAATTGGGTTTTTTGTGTAATAAAAAGGTTTTCAACTTTTATATAATCACATGAGAATGTGATTTAAGGTTGTTCATAATATTTATTGTATGGTTGTTTAAATGATAATTCATTAATTTTAATTAATTTTAAAATGTGTTAACGTGATGTTAGGGTTGTTTTGATGCTACAACGGTGGATCAACTGGAGTCTGCGATCGAGAATTACAAGTCGAAAGCGAAACTGGCGACTCCTCATACCGACCAAGCGAAGGAACTCATCAGAACGCTCGTCCAACTTAGACTGAAACTGCTTGAAGCCAAGGTTATAATTCACAATTAATTGTGACATCTTTGATTTAACAATACGGAGATACATACATGCATGCATTGCATACCTGCATATTTAAGTAGGTGCGTTACTACTCGACTGGGAACTGTGAAGAGAGCAGCATGTGTTATGATGATATTGAATGACTGTAATAATGATGATGATGCATGTACTAAAATTCTACATTGCAATTATATTGAGAAATTACAATAATAATTTAGATAGTGATTATGACAGTGATAGTAGTATAGCTATTCTTATTCTTTTCCAACGTTTTGTTGTGAAGGATTCGCTAGAGCGGCGTGAATGACAATAATGGTTTTCAAGTTGTGCGCATCGTTGCTTTAATGGCGCTGTAGAAATGTCGAGATTACAAGAAGCAAGTAACTCGTAACGCATGCAGAAGAATGTAGAACACCATTGTGAAGATGTTTTAAGATGCTGTGCAAACATTGGAGATACTTGTCACACATGCATGCATGCATATGTAAGTACATACATGCATATTGCATATTACATATGTATGAGATAGTATGTATGATAGACATGTATACACGCATAAATACATAATATTACATATGTGCCTATTTTTCTATGACTAGGAGGGACCAGTGATGAGTTATCCAAACATGAAACACGTAATGGGCCACCAACTTGTTGAGAAACCATGGGGCAGTTCTCAAGGGTACTGTGAAAGGTGCAATGGTCTTATCATGGGAATTGTTCAGTCATGGGTCAGGTGTGAAGGTAGGTTTCCATGTCAGAAAATTTATGTCTGTAACGTTTGAAAATTTACATGAAAAAAATCAGTGTGGAATTATAGTATAGATCTGATGTTTCTGTCTGGCAGTTTTACTGTTGCTATGATGTCATTTATATTAGGCCTGAAATGAAATCTCTTTCTAAATTTGCTTTAGCCTGCTTTCTGGTCTTTGGACCTGACAGAGCTTGACCGCTTTGTTCTGTCTGACTAATTATTGGAATGTGATTTTGGAATGTGGATTTGTTTAGGAATGACCATCAATTAATTCCTTTTGAATTAATCACTAATCACTAACGGTGCCACAGGAGTTTCTACTCCAGATAGACACATTCTTACTTTTGTTAACATTAATAATTTAGTAGTCTGGTTAATCTTGTCATCTGCAGATTGCGGCTTCTGCTGTCATCGGCGATGTCTCAACCTCATCACAAGAACTTGCGCCAGTCAAAAGGTTTGCCTTTTCATCGCCTTCTGACGTAATGAAGCAACAGGATTTTAATTTGGTTGCAAGGTACCTGCGCTCTACTTTCCATAAAGTGGAGCTATTACAGCAGGAAATAGCATCCTGATACACAAGTCTGCTTGTTGACAAGTAATAATTCATGAGTTGGGGCTCATAATTTGAAGAAAAAAGTTCTGTACACTAGAGCCTTCAGCGTGGCTATAATTACCGATTTCTCTTGTTTTAGAAATGATTCCTTTTTTCTATATCAATTGTTTCATTGACTGATTATGAAAAATGAACGTGAAAAATCCACTGTCTTCTGTTACTCGACTATTTTGTGTGCGTATGATATCTGGTTATATGCCACATGTTCTGCACTTTACCCTTATGCGATCCTTATGTACCTCATCCTAATCATGTTATAAATTGAAATCAGAACCTTTTGCAATGTTTGTGCTGTGCCATTGCAGATAATTTCTCTTGAAACTTACACATTGCACCAGTTTGTTTTTGATCATAAATATCTCTTTAAAAGTTGTTTGGTTTTGACTAACGCAGGTTTCAGCAGATCCAACGCTTAGCCTTACCATTTGCCCGGAGAAAGGACTTAATGCACAAAACTACCGATGTATGGAATGCCGAACAGCTATAGGATTCCGTAAGTCATTGTTGTATCTGTTTGCGTTAGGTTCGTACATTTATATAGCAATGTTATGTTTTGACAGCTATAGGATTCCGTAAGTCATTGTTGTATCTATTTGCTTTAGGTTCGTACATTTATATAGCAATGTTATGTTTTGGCAGCTATAGGACTCTGTAAGTCATTGCATCTGTTTGCTTTAGGTTCGTACATTTATATAGCAATTTTGTGTGTTTGGCAAAGGATGCTGGACAATTACATGGTAAAGGTCTGCTCAGATCCCTTTCTCCTTTGGGAGATTTGAATTGTAATCTTGTAGAGTAGTCATTAACCATTCATCCACTACTTGTATATCTTCTCGTTGTATCAAAACTAATCTTATATGAAGAAACTGTTATTCTAAATAAAGTTAGAAGAGATATGAAATATTTCTAGATTTATTTATTTTATGCAGGTCTCTTAAATGGCTAATATTTCTTAATACGAACTAAATAATTTATATGTCATGTATTTAGGATTTATGAGAGTATAAATGAAGATTTATATGCAGTTTTATACACTTGGTTTATACTTCTTCTGTTTGGTGGTTTTGCATGTATACCTGCATTGAGTAATTTGTTGTAATTTATGTTATGCGTGAATGTAGGGCAAGGTGAATCGAATGAACAATGCTTGTATATGGCAAAGGATTGTTCAGAAAAGTCAGGTCTTAAGAATCAGCTGACACATTTGTCAGTAATCACAGAGCTTTTCTTTCTTTGGTCTGAAGATTGATTTGCACAGTTTGTATGTTTTAATATGTTTTTATGTGTTGTATGTCCGCTTTCTGCTTTCTACACAGAACCTGGAATGCACGAACCGCGTCTCTGTGACTACACCGGGGCATTTTACTGCGATCATTGTCACTGGAACGACACAATGGCCATTCCAGCGAGAATTCTAGGCAATTGGGATTTTCAGCCCAAAAAAGTAGGTATCAGAACTCTCAACAACTGAAGTGAGCCAGCCAAATAAACTATTTTTTGATCATAGTCTCTTCTTATGTCATATACTTTGCGGACAATAGAGCATTATAATTATAATTTCTTTACTGTTCTTCTTTTCCTTGTTAGGCAAAATGTATCCTTTAATATGGCAGTAGCCTACATGTAGTTAATTTGGTTAACTAGGAATTTTTTTAAAATCACATTTGCATAAATAGTTTGCTGCAGGGTTTGCGTACTTGAAATTTCTACTGATTTGATGGGTCTGCAATCATGCCAGGTTAAGAAATTTCCCTCTGCTATGTATAATTAGCACCTACAGAAATGTGAATTTTGTTTTGCTACAGTTGTGTCGATCTTCTAAGCAGTTCCTGAGGTTGATGTTACGAAAACCAGTGCTCTGCATACAAAACATTAATCCAATGCTGTTCAGCTATCTCAGTGAACTGAACGATGTCCGGGTAATCTGATCCATTGATCTAACATCACCTACCTGTTAATCTCAGCTAATAAACAAATTTAGTTATTATTATCAGTATTATCATCATGATCATCATTATTATGTCAGCACCAGTGATGCACTCAATCCACATTCCACAGATAATATAGCTCTTGCAGTGCCCCACACCTAAACGGTGCTGTTGTTAGTAACTTGTCAATGTTTTGAAATTTATTACTCAGTTGTGTCCATTCTGTGAGCTGTTCAATGCTGTGCTTAATGTGTTAACTTGAAGTCTCACTTGTTTCAACTGAATTACTCTCTGGCCTCATTTTTGGATTCTGTGTCATATTGGATTCCACGTGCGTGCTCCAGAAAATTTTGTCTCTTGTCTTGACTGTGATTTCACTTGAGGCATCCATCAAGCAATCTCTTTTGGTAATGGTGCTTTAGAAACCATTAGATTAATAAGTAAGATGATCATGAATATGTGTAGCAGCTCTTCAAGAGAATATCCTTGGAAGAGCCCCAATCTATCAAAATAAGACCATAAATAATAATGATTCTTATTTTTAATATTCATTGTTGTTTTGTCTTATTTTAATATTTTTCTTATGTGTTATTGTTTTATAATATGACGTTAGTGTTGGAATGATCCGACTTTAATTGACTACCATTTTAACTTTGATGTAGAAACTTCGTGAGGAGATTCTCATAATGAAGAAGTACATCCTGGAGTGCACAGATGCTCTGAGAACTGACCGACTTCTCTGTCAGGTGATTCAAGCAGTTCTCTTTCTCTGTCTCTTTCTCTGTCTCTCTCTCTCTGTCTCTTTCTCTGTGTCTCTGTCTCTCTGTCTCTTTCTCTGTCTCTTTCTCTGTCTCTTTCTCTCTGTCTCTCTTTATGTGTCTCTCTTTCTCTGTCTCTGTCTCTCTTTCTTTGTCTCTCTGTCTGTCTCTCTTTCTCTGTCTCTCTGTCTGTCTCTCTTTCTCTGTCTCTTTATCTGTCTCTATTTCTCTGTCTCTGTCGCTCTGTAGAATTATTGTTATGTTGTCTTATCATCATCAATCATGGGTTCAGCACCCATAGCTGTCCATATGCCATTTTCACCACGTGTTTAAAGAATTATATTATGCTATTATTATTTTATTATTTGTATGTCTCTTAAACTGTCTAAGTTAGACATCTTTCATAGAGGCTTTTAAAGTCATTGCACCAGTAACCAGGCATTTTCATACCTATACAGGATTAGATATAAGTATAAAGATTCTAGGAAAGTCTTCTTTAAATAGTGTCAGTGACTCAGTGTCTTATGTGCAAGGCATCCACCAATGGTGCACCAGAGCCAACCCTTGATGAGGTTCATATCCAGTTTTAATACTAGTGTTTCTTGTGTATGAACAAATGAGTATTGTAATTGCTTTTATTAGTGTTCATGTGTAGTATGCAGAAATGTGTAGTATATTGAGACTTCTTTTGAGTTCGCCATATGCAGAAATAGCAGAATTAGATTTAGTGCTTTTATACTTTTATTGGTTTGGGTGATTTTGTTAGCTGGAGTTGCAATTATTAAGCCTTGTAATATTAGTATGATTACTTATGCAGCTGTAGTATTCTAATTATATAATTAAATGATTTTTTAAAATATATTTTCAGCTTTCAGAAAGGCAGCACTTTGTGGAGAACTCGGACATGTATTCGCTCCAGGATCTGATCGATCTGGCAAACGACGTTTTGCTACCAGAAATCACGAAAATCAACGCTAACTTTGCTCAGCATATTAAAACAGATTGTGAGGTCAGGCAGCTCTTACTACTGTTTCTGTTCTATTGTCTTTTGTGTTATTAGACGATATTATGCTATCTATCTCTAGTGCATAAGCATGCTGCTGAAAGCTGTTATTGATGGAGTCTTGTTATATAGGTTGATAATTGTCTGATCTTTCTTAATCTGCAGTTACCATAAGAGATGTCCTGAAGCATGGGGATAATTTTGGCTGAGCTGAAAGGATTTGAATCAATCAATCAATTCACTTCATTGCAACCAAAATAACACAAGATGACAGCAAAAGTAGAAAATATGCATGGAATGGCTACAAATGGGGGCCCTAAAGGGATGGACATCCCGCTGGGGAAGGGTCACCCAAGCAGTGAATAGCAGTAGCCATGGTGGATTCATGCCTATTTTCAACCGAAGTGCGAAAGCATCGTATGCATATTTGGGTTGTTAGGCTTGAATTTTTTGACTGTGGATTGCATGACCATGGTTTTTTCATCTAAGCTGAATGAATGGCTTGCGACTTCTAGACCTTCCTTCTAAGGAGTTTCCGTGAAGATGAGTTAATGTTTTGTCTGACTGTTTGTCTAAAGTGTGATATTGCTTGAATGTTATTCTTCGTTCTTTAGAAATGTCGACAGCAGGGTAGCACGTGTCTCATCTGTAACACTGATGAAAATCTCTTTCCGTTCGATTTCGTCGCCTTTGTTTGTCCTCACTGCTCAGCTGTTCTACACAGGTTGCTAGACTTGCAAGTATCTATATAAGTAATGCTTGTTACTGTTTTGTGTTGCTGGCAGGAGCAGTAAGGTGGAGTCGTTGCTGGTGTATGAATGGGTGACCAATGAACCATGCATGGAGTAGAATGCTGCCTGATGCTTAGTTTGCCATTTCCCAGTTTTCTAAATTCAGCAGTAAAGTAATTTGGCAGTTAACCCTTTCCCACCGGACCGGTTCACTCGTGACCCCATTAACGGGATAGGTATCAAAACAATTCCGGCTGGAATGGGTTAAATGTGTATTGGATGAGCATGTTTTTGTAGGTCATTAGTAATCAGGAAGGACTATTTAGAATTGTTTCTACAAAAGTTTTTAAATAATTATGTTACCTTTGTATTTATGTGATATGTACTATGCGTGTATGTATGTATGCATCTGACTTGTTTTTCCGTATGTATCTAAGCACTCATGTAGTGGATTTTTAAGACCTCCATAAAGGCACAAAGGCATGGCCTCACCAAAATGGTTAAGGCATGGCTCTACGTTTTTTTATCTTTATTTGCTGTGTGTTTTCAAGAGATAGCAAGATATAGAATAATCGTGCTGGATTAGTTCTTGAAAAAAGGCATTCAATTTTTTGTGGATTTAACCATTTTGGTCATTTGCTTCTCACAAACTCTGATCCAATAATAAAATTCAAAAAATTAACACTTATTATGCATGCTATGTATATTCTTATTGCTGTTAAATTAAAAGATTTTGTGCCAATGCTTGCTAGCGATACTTACCGATACTTTGCTTTGTACGTGTAAAATACGTTACATTACAATGCTCTACCATGGTTTCAAAAGTAACGTGCTGTTTATTTTGCTATCTCATAACGAATGGTTAATTTTTGTTTCTAGGGACTGCTTTTTGCAGAAGAATCAGAGATGTCCACGGTGTGTTCAGATGAAGGAAAGAAACAGCATAACAACAACTGCTGACTTTTAAACATCTTGTTGCAACTTGCGACCAAACTTCTGATGCTCTACTAACTTCTTCATATTTCTGAATTTAACCAGTAATACAGCATTTACCAGTACTGGTACTTGACCACAGAGCTTCAGTATGGTTAACGTAGAACAGTTTTATAGTGTGAATGTTTTCTAAGGCAGAAGCTGAAGTAAGATGGAAGAAATTTAAATATTTACACAGCGCCTTTTTGGTCTGAGTTATGTGAAATTGTATTTGTAATGTTTTTTTTTATAATCTGCTGTAAGGGAGTAGAGAAACTGGAGTTTCAACTATTAAAGATTTTCTAATGGTGATGCTGTTTAGAAATTGATGTCACAGTGTAGCATTTGTTTTTTATCATTGAAACTGATATGAGTGCAATAAGTGCAGCAAACACGAACACTACTGTGATAGTCAAAAAAGTGTTTACAAAACCAAACGTACAGAATTAGAGTTGCTGTGTTCCTCTGTCAGACCATCTGGATCAGTGAAAACAGCACTTTGTTGCTGCCAGTGCATAGTGCATACGTTACGTTATAACGTTGCTGTATTCGTTTGCGATTCGGTTTCATTCTCTTTGGTCTTCCTTGTGGAACAGTCTTGCATTTAAAATTGGTCTCTTCCACAAGTGGCTGAAGAGACACTTCTAACTTATATAGAGGCACACCTGTTTAGACCTGTGTGATGGCTGTGTTTCAGAGTTGCAGTCTAATGCAATTATTGATCAAAGATGATCAAAGATGTGGATTAGGACTTGGATTTTTACATTGGCAGAACTTTGACTCTGTTTTGCAATTGCCTTGTTTGGAATCAAGATGAACAGGCTAATGTCTCCTTACTCTACCATCTTGCAACAGTGAGGAACTGCAGTGCTTTTTATTATGTAGATTTCAGAAATACGAAGACTTTAATTAAGTGGACAGAGTTTGGTGGGCGACTGATAAGTGTTCTGAAAATCTGCACATTATGTTTGTTAGAATTCTGTAAAATATTAGAGTAGAAGAATTATTAGAATTTCTTATTTATGCATTAGCTGTGAAATATTCTATAACATTAGAGTTTAAGCAACAGTTTTATAAAGTAAATGTATTGTTTAGCTTTACTAAAAAGTCTTTTGATTTTAGCAATGATGTCTGTCGTGTTTTGTTTGAGTTCTGACTGATTAACTATGAGACATTTATGGTGATGGAAGTGTCAGATCAATGTCTAGTCACCATTACTCAAGCTTGCTTGTTTCCAAATGAAACCCTATATCGCATGATTTTATGTAATTTATGTTGCACAGTTTTGTTTACTTGACCCTGCTTCATTGTGCTATAAGTTTTTTTTATTCTATAAATCTGTTTATCCGAGTTATCTGCGGTGTCATTGTCCTCTTGCATATTATTTGGTTTGAATCTGGTGCATCATGTGAAAGCGGCAAGTGTTTGATGATTCGTGAATCTCGTGAAGGAAAAATTGAAAACAAATCAACCACCAAGTGTTTGTGTGTGGAGTCATTGTTTGAACAGAATGTGTCAACTTAACAGACTTTTATACAGGTGTGCTTCCAGGTGATTTCTCAGTTGAAGTTACTGCTGATTAGTTTTGCTATGCATCTATAACTTTGTTTCTCGGTGAGACTTAACATAAAACATTTTCTGTGATTGAACGTTGACTTAGTCTTCATGGACATCGTAGCAGTGGTTTTGTTTGTTGTTAGCAAAAATTGTTTGAAGGTGTGAACTTGGAACTTGGTAGTTA